>MU697066.1:0-37579 GCA_026770625.1 Nicotiana glauca | reverse complement strand
GGGGGGGGGGGGGGGGGGGGGGGGGAATCTGATGGGAAATATAGGGGGAATATTTTTTTTATTTTTTTTATATATATTTTTTTAAAATTTGCCTGGCCCCGTCTGGGCCTGCCGCGGTCGCGGTAGAACCGCGAGGGATAAGGTTCAGAGAGGCCATATGACCGCGGTTCTGCCGCGATCGCGGTAGAACCGCGGCCAAGGCCTCTCTCTGATTCTAACGCCCAATTTTTTTTTTAAATAGACTAAGATAAGATTACACTTACAACAATTTCGTGGGTTGCCTCCCGCACAACGCCTGATTTAACGTCGCGGCACGACTCAGATGAGCGCATTTAAGGTTCGCTCGACCTCAGTGGTTCATTCAAGTGCAGCTCAGACATTTCCTTAGGTTCGTTCATACCCACATATAATTTCAACCGCTAACCATTGACTCTAAATATACGAGAGTCATTTCCAGTGGCAACTTCCACAGCTTTAATAAGAGAGCAATTGGCGAACTCACTTGGTCGCCTCATAGATTTCTGCACATTGAATATAATTTCTTCATCATTAAGCCTCATCTTTAGCACCCCAGTCTCACAATAAATCAAAGCTCTCCCCGTGGCCAAGAATGGTCGTCCTAAGATTATAGGAATTTCTTCATCCACTTTGCAATCCAAAATTACAAAATCTGCAAGGAACACGAATTTCCCCACCTGAATAAGCACATCATCAAGCATCCCAAATGGACGCTTCACAGTCCTGTCGGCTAGTTGTAGCAACATAGAGGTGGGTCTCGCTCTCCCAATGCCCAACCTCTTATAAATAACCAGGGGCATAAGATTGACGTTGGCCGCTAAATCACAAAGTGCCTTAGCAAAGGCGAAGTTCCCTATAGTGCATGGAATTGTAAAGCTACCGGGATCAGATAGCTTTTCAGCAACAGGTCTAGACACCACTGCACTACAGGTCTGAGTAAGTGTCACCGTGGCCAAGTCTTGGAAGTCAAACTTCTGGGACATCAAGTCCTTCATCATTTTAGCATATACAGGCATCTCCTTTAAAGATTCAATTAATGGAATGTTTACCTGGATTTGTTTGAGCATATCAAAGAACTTTTTGCATTGCTCCTCCTTTTGGTGCTTGGCCAACCTCTGTGGGAATGGTGCAGGAGGTCTTTTCTTCCCAATCACTTGAGATTTCTCTTTCTCAGCTACTATTTCAACTACTGGCTCTTCAATTGGCTCAGCTACTTTCTCGGTCTCCTACTGCATATTCTTCTCTTCAGGTGCGGGCTGGACTGTCACCTCTGTCAATACCGTAGACTCATCCAGCTCAATGGACACTTGAATGAGTGTCTCGGCCTGTATGTTACCTCGAGCTCTCTCTTGTTCAATATCTAGATCCCTACCATTTCGGAGACTCACTGCCATCAGCTGCTTTGGGCCCTGATCTTTTGGATTGATTTGGGTATCTGCAGGTAATGTCCCTTGAGGGCGATTGTTCAGCGACATTGAGATCTGGCCCACTAGTACCTCAATATTTTTAATGGTTGCATTATGTGCATCCACTCTTTCATTCATCTTGGCATTGGACCCAATAACTTGCTGCATCATTGCTTCCAGTCTTGCAAACCCATCTTCTTGTCTTCCACCATGCTGTTGCTGAGTGGATGGTACCCTTGCTGCTGATTGTTGTACCCCTTTGGTCTAGGATACGGTGCCATGTTGTTGGGGGGTCTCATACCTCCCATGTTTCCGGCGTTGTACTGTGGCTGAGGTGGCCTGTACTGCTGCTGAGTCTGCTGACCCCAATTCTGATTTCCTTGTCTCTGACCCCCATAGTTAGCCACATAATTCATATCTTCAGGGTGCTAATATTGATGATCATGCTCTACATTCCAAGGATTACCAATTGGCTAGCTAATGCAAGATGCGCACAAGCCCCCATTGGTAGTATCTACTATATGTACCTGTTGCTTTTGCCCTGATTCCTCCACCTTTTTGGTGAGGATGCTCATCTGTGTCAAGAGAGTCACCATATTTTCAGCCATAGTATTAGAAGGATCAAGAGGCACTGAGTGCACCACTGGAGTGATAGGTGCATTCCTAGTTGTCCATCCCGAATTTTGTGCCATTTTGTCCAGCAAATTCTATCATTCTCTCCAAGTCTTGCTCAAGAACGCCCCACCAGCTGATGCATCTACAATGTTCTTCATGCTGTCTGACAGCTCCATGTAAAATCGTTGTCCCAAAATCTATTCTGGAACACCGTGGTGAGGACACATAACCAATATTCCTTTGAACCTGCCCCATGTCTCATGTAGAGTCTCCATTGGTTTCTACTTGAAACTCACGATCTCATCAATTTGTTGAGCAATTTTACTGGGCGGGTGGTATTTGTTGTAAAATTGCTTAACTAATTCATCCCAAGTTTCTATAGAGTTGATGGGTAGTGAATTTAGCCAAACCTGCGCAGCTCCTGTCACCGAGAATGGAAACAATAATAGCCTGATTACTTCCGGAGTCACATTGGGTTGTCTTTGAGTTTTACATATAGATAAGAAGTTCTTCAAGTGCTGCTGAGGATCTTCTATTTGTGTCCCAGAAAAGAGTCCCTTGTTTTGCAACAAGTGTAGCATATTGTTTGTGATCTGGAACGATTCAGCTTGTATTGCGGGCACAACAATGGCAGTAGCCAAATTGGCAGCTGTTGATTGTGCCCAGCCATATAATGCAGCCTCAGTCACAGGAGGTGCCCCTTCCTTGGCATTTAAGCCAGCTTGCTCATTCCTGACGTTTCCATTAGGATAGTTCACGTCTCCCATGTTAATTTCAATTTTGAGTGTTTGTTGGGATTGTTGAATTCTTTTGTCAGCATGGTTCAATGCCCGGAATGTTTGCTCGGGGTCTGAGAGTCCTTCAAGTAGTTCTCCAGTCCTCGTAGACTTTCTAGGCATATACCTGAGTAACCAAGTCAATAACCGTTAAATTTTCAATGAAAAATTGGGTAGAGAGAAAACTGACTACAATAAGAATCTATGTATTTTGTCAATGGCAATTGATAATTCCGTTAACTCCCAGGCAACAATGCCAAAATTTGATCATGCCCAACTATGCCTTATAAAAAAGACAATGCAAACGTTGCAAATATAATCCGAGTATTACGCCCAAGGTCGAATCCACAGAGAGTTAACCTATCAATTACTATCTTCAGACCCACTAACTCTTCAGAACCAGCTTCCCAAATATTTAAATCACAGTTGATGGTTTCTTTAGTAACTAAAAATTGCAAATAAATTAAACAGCTGTAAACTAAAACACTAAGGTTGTAAACAATTATGAGAAGAAACTAAGGCAATGATTTCCCCTGTTGATGGAATTCCTTCTGTTTATGCTTCATACAAATTTACCAACACATCTCTATCAATCATGAACACTCTTCTTACCGTAAATCTCTCCCGAGTAGTCATAGTAATATACTATTGCACTCTCCCGAGATACACTAGCTAGCGTTAATTAGCACAATTCACTTTAGATTACACCCAAGGCTTCGTTATCCCTAATCTCCGCCTTTAAACCCACAATTATAGATTCCACTTATAATTTAGGAGTGGTGTTGTTCAACAATAACCTAAATATGCACTCTTTTCCAAGTTATGCACACTAAATAGGCACAACTAATTGAGGATCCTGTCAATTAACTACAACAAACACGAAGTTGAACAAATAAAGATTTAACTAGCAATTTGTATTCATATAAACAAGAAGTTCATCCCCCAATAGGTTCCATCAAAACCTTAGACAAGGGGTTTAGCTACTCATGGCTATGGGTAAACAAACTAAGATAATATTCATCATAAACTAGCAATAAAAATCAAAGAAAAGAAGAAAGATGTTTTGGGTGATCTCTCAACTCTTGTTCTATCATGTAGGACATGGTGGAATCCAAACTCTTCCTCTTCTACTTTCCATTTGCCAAACTCACTTAAGAAATTAGCACTCAATCCGAAGATTCATGAAAGGCTTAGTCATCTCTCAGAAGAGAATGTCACAAGTACAACTTCAAGTACCATAGGCTTGCCCCTCATGTAGATCGCCAGTAATGTAAGCTCACTCAATTTGAAATCAATTAGGACTTCTTTTGGGATGTAATGAAGGCTTTTGGGTTAGGAAAGGATACCATATAGGTAAGTGGTTATACCTTTCCTTAAGCACTTCAGACTTTCATATCTCGGCTCAAAATTGCCAATTCTTAGATGCACTTTCTTTCATTGGGGACTAGAGAGACTTAACATTACTCTTTCTTGTTCATTTCATTCTTTTATCCCTTTTATATTTCTCAATTTTTGGGATCATTACCTCTTTGTGAATCCATCAACCCTTCCACTTATTCACGTTTTGCATTTTTTTTTTGTTCTTTTCTTTTCTTGCCTTTTCTTTTATATAGATAATTTATTTTCTCTTTTTGTGCGTTGATACCTTTTTTTGAATTCCTCATCTCTTCCCCAAACTTATGTTTTAAGCCATTTGTTTCACAAGATTGTTAAGGAAAGTCCGGGTGCTAAGAGAGGGTCATGACAAAATGGGTAGGCTTATAACGTGGTTATCAAATGAGAAAGTCTAGAGGATCAAAGGGGTTGCCTAGGGATAACGACATTGGTTGGCAATAGAAAGCTCAAACGGTCCAAGGAAAGCATATATTCACTTCTCAAACCAAGCAAAACTTCATATTTTGCCTTGAAACACATTCGGGTCAAGTTCTAGACCTTTTGCACGGATACCTGGACTAGTAACAATGTATCTCACCCTTCACACAACTAGATTGTAAAAGAGGATAGAGTCAAGAGCCTACAATGACCACATTCAAGTTTAAATATCACTATGGTCCAATTAAAACACTCGATGATTACCAAAGTCAACTCAAGAATCACAAAGTCACTAACTAGAGCTATCTCTTTCAAAAACCTTGTCTGTAACCATAACACGTAATTAAGTGTGTTGGTGCCAATTGAAGCATGGTTGACTCTTCGAGCACGACTTAATTAGGTCTTTTTATTCATTACTACTACTATTATTGCCAAAACCCAAAATCATACTCATTCCCTTAAAAAGGTTGTCCCGCTATCCATCGTTAGAACGAGTCACCGGGTTCACACGACAACTGCCTTTAGAAAGAACCGTGGTGTTAAGAAAACCAATGATTTATTATCTACTAAAGCTTAAAAATAAGCTACTTAACAAAACAACAAAAAAAATGGAAAAGATAAAGAAGCTAATAAGCAAAAACAAAGATAAATAAACTAATAAGCAAAAAACTACTAAAGATAGAATGCATATACATAATAAGAAAGAGTGAAGATAGATAAATACAAATAAGTAAAGAAAAATTATCATAAAATTATTACAAACCAAATGTGTCAATAAACTCCACCCCCAACCCACTGAATAAAAAGAAGCATTGTCCCCAATACTTAGCAAATTAAGAATAAAAGAGGAGAGGGTGAAGAAAACTCCCTAAGGGTCCTTCGACATCTTAGTGTCCCCAACAATTCCATCTCCCTCAGGATCATCCAACTGAATCTCATCATACTCAAACTTGTCATGGCTGGGTTGGCAAACATCTCACGCACTACCTCAACAGTGTAGGCAGCAAGGTCTGGCTCGTCAGACTAGCTAGCCGGTGCTAAAGGATTTGGGGCAAATTGGTGCGGATCAAGCAGCATATCAAAAGGAAGCTCTTCGGTTGTAGCCATTCTGGTCACCTCCTTCTGGAGCTTGTCCACTAATTTCTTGCTGACCTGGGATTTCCTCATCTTCTTCACTTTGTTTCCCAGCTCTTCAATCACCGACCCGTGCTGTACAAAGGTACTCATGATTGTCTTCTGGTTCTCTAAAATCTTCTTCAATGTCTCATTAATAGTAGAAGGAGCCTGAGGTTCTTGAGAAATGCACTATGCTACAATAATACTGGACAAGTCAGACAGCTTTGCAGTAGCTGTCTGCATCCAATTGTCGAGACTCGAGAATGTCTGGGAGATTCGCAGCACAGATAGTGGGGCAGTGGGCATATGCACTGAACTCAGTGTTGTGGAAAGAGGTGTGGATGATGACGGAGGCATAACGCGGCATTGGAGGAAGGCTCAACTGAGGTGTATGGAATATCTAATGTCTTGGAAACTGCCACTGTTGGCTCATCTGATTGGCTTGTAGTGGTAGGAGGTTGAACTTTCTTCTTTGGGTTGTTCGCATCCATCAATGAGTTCCAATCAAAGGCTTCCTTAGTTTCACTTTTGTGTCAAAATGTCTTGGCTCTACCTTTTCATTAGTAAGGTACTCTATAATAGTGTTAGGATAAGTTAAGTCGAGATATCCTGCCATGCTATCAGTGAGATGTTGGCAAATATCATGACACCTACATTGATCGGGTACTTGCCATGATAAAGGCCACAAGAATTGCCCGAGGAATAGGAAGGTGAGTCTCATTTTAGCTCGGATCTAGTTTGCTATAGACAAAGGTTTGTCACCCTTCCCCTCAAAACTCAGAGTGCTCCGGTGGATGGGAACCCCAACGGTAATCTATAGTGGTGGTGGCCCTGTTGGTGCTAGAATATCAGCTAGCCAAGTACGGACTTCCTCTTTCAGTGCACACTTCTACAAATACTCCTTTGGCTCAACATCCTCAAGCCCTAAGTATGTGTTTAGCGTATGCTAATCAAACCTTACCTTGAGGTTGCTTACGTTGATCACCTTCGTCCTTTCCTTTATACGAGCCATATATGGCATAGAATTTGCGGACAAGGTATTCATTGGCATCTTTTTCCCTCTGGGTGAACCACATCCACCCCTTCCGTGCCTTAAACTGTCCCAATATGGATATACTTCTCCAAATCCTTCAGCAAAAACTGTTGCTCATTGGTCACCACATACGGAAATTGGTGGAGGCGACCACGCTGACAAAATGATCCTCCCAAATCTCCTTATTCTTTGATATCTCCAAACTAGTAGTGGTGGAATATCCCCCTCTATCATCATCAGGGATGTCATGAACTGGTGTAGGAACCTGTGCCTCAGGAACTAGTGTAGCCGATGGCTCAGAAGCCTGATTAGCACTCTCCTTTCCGTTAGAAGTGTTGTGAGATAAAGATCGCTCGTCCCTGAGCTGGTATCTCTCCTACGGCCTCGAATGTGTGGCCGGCTGCTCCTGATTAGAGGCTGAGTTTCCCTCTAACACTTCCCTAGACAGGATATAGGAGCTAGACTCGGAGAGGTCTGCACCTCTCCTTTTGTCGGCTGTTGCTTTCTTTCTTATTATCTTTGGCTGGCCAAGGGGAAAGGCACTTTTTCCTTGACCTCAAGAAGATTCACCTCTCCCTTTTGAAGTGTCACCTCATCCTCTTGATCGAACAATTATCTGTATCAAGCAGAGGTATTTTTTAGTTGCAATTTGATGTTCAAACATATACAGGAGACATGTAAATAAAGGATAAACCATAAGACACAATGGGGGTGTATAGTTGAATCATGCTTGTAGGGAAAGTGATATGCAGTCCGCACAATTAACCTACGGCCACAGATGGGGAATTGCGATTCGCACAATTTTGTTGTGCGGCAGCAGAAAGGAAGTGCGGTCCCTATAATTTGACTTGTGGCCGCACCTCTGAGTCCTAAAAATGTTAACTCTGTGATGATAGGGAATTGGTTGATTTGGGGCCGCAAGTTGATTTCTTCGGTCAGCATAATTTTACTTGCGAACGCACATTGGAGTCTTAAAAGTGAGGACACTCTGATGACAGAGGAAAGCGTATTCTGTGGCCGCAAGAGGAAATTTGCGATCCACGCAATTAGAATTTTGGTGGTAGATTACCTCTCATAAGCTAAAAAAAACCACATATGCGGACCGCACAATTTAAGTACGACTCCTGAATTCAAAAAAGTACGAGCAAATGACATTTTGTTCTATGAAATTTTTCAATTTCTTGCATAAATAGACCTGGAAACATTGTAAAAGAATGGAATTTCACTAACCCAATCCCCATAAAGTTGTATCAAGTTAACTCACTTAAGATCTACCCCACATTGACACACAATTGAACTTTAATAATAGATGGCCAAAAAAGAACTTAAGAAATCTACAAATTAAACTAACACAAAAAGGTAACGTGAAATTGAAGCATACTTGATATAGTGAGTGCAGTGAGTGACTAATCGAGGTGGCTCTGTGTGTGTGAACAGTTTAAATCTCCAAGAAAAGTTAGCAGGGTAACAGTACTGTGTAAAATGATGCTTATAGTTCTATGTATACCAACTATTTGATAAGGGGAAGAAGAACGAGTGTGGTCCACATTCTATCACCAGGGAGCCTCATCTTACAATTCCATCTGTGGTCCGCACATTTTCAGGTGCGACTGCAAATTTCATATGCGATCGCAGATCAACGTCCACACTAACAAGCATATACTTCAGAGAGTTGGTATTTTTATGTTTCAAAAATGCAATCTGCAAAAGAAATGTGTGTCCGCAATGCTCTTCTACTATGGCACATAGAAATGTGTGGTCCGCACAAACAAAGAGTAGTCCGCACAATCTTGAACACTTAGCCATATTTTTGTCCACAATTCTTGTAAATCACACTCACCCTTGTAGCACACTTCAAATCAAGTTGGAACAAAACTAACACCCAACTACAAAAGAAAGATGAAAAGAAACATGGGTCATCTCCCAAGAAGCGCCCGATTTAGTATCGCGGTACGACGTAGAATACCCTCAAGTGAAATGAATGACCTCCACCATGTGGCTATCTCCAACCTTTCCCAAGTAGTGCTTCACCTGGTGACCAATCAACTCATAATACATTATTATTTTTGTTCTTCAAGGCTAATGCATCAAAAGGTATCACACCCACAATCTCAAAAGGGCCACTTCATTTTGATTTTAGCTTCCCGAGAAACATCTTCAACCTTGAGTTAAAAAATAATACAAGATCCCCCACCTTGAACTATTTGTTCCAAATGTATTTGTCATGAAGATATTTTATATTTTCTTTGTACAAGGACGAACTTGCATAAGCATGGTACCGGAACTCATTTAATTCATTCAAGTGTGCAACCCTCAAGTTAGTGGCTACATCCCAATCAAGATTTAACTTCTTTATCGCCCACATGGCCTTGTTCTCTAGTTCCACCGAAAGATGACAACTTTTTCTGAACACCAACCTGTATGATGACATTTTGATAGGTATTTTCTAAGCCGTCCGATAAGCCCATAATGCATCATCAAACTTCTTGGACCAATCCGTCCGATTAGCATTCACCGTTTTGGACAAGATACTCTTTATCTCCCGGTTGGAGAATTCCACTTGCCTACTAGCTTGTGGGTGATATGGAGTCTTTACTTTGTGAGTAAAACCATACTTCGAAGTTAATTGTCAAAATCCTTGTTATAAAATTGTGACCCCCCATCGCTTATAATTGCACGTGGAGTACCAAACCTTGTGAAAGTATTCTTCTTCAAAAAATTCACCACACTTCTTACCTCATTGATGGGTAAAGCTACAGCCTCAACCAATTTGGACGCATAATCCATCGTGACCAAGATGTAGGTGTTTCCACAAGAACTCATAAAAGGGCCCCTGAAGTCAATACCCCACACATAAAAATATCTATCTCCAAAATGGTAGTGAAAGGTATTTTATTTTTCTTTGAGATTCCATCAGCCCGTTGATTTTCATCACATCTTTTCACTAACTCACTTGCATTTTTGTAAAGAGTGGACTAATAGAAACCACAACTAAGCACTTTGGTTGTCGTTCTCGCTCTACCATGATAACCACCATATGGAGAAGAATGACAAGCCCCAAGAATTTCACCTTTCTCTTCTTCCTGTACACATCTTCTAATCACCCTATCTGTACAAATCAGGAAAAGGTATCATTCATTCCAATAATAATCTTGACAATCTCGTTTGTGCATCTTCCTTTGGCTTAACGAGAACTCATCCAGGATGATTCCACACACAAGGACATTTTCTAAATCCAAGAATCATGGCACCTCTTTCATTTAAATAGCCAAGAGTTGTTCATCGGAAAATGAGCTATTGATTTCGAGGCCATCATGCGGCCTCCCCTCATCCTCAAAACAAGAAAAGTGGTCTGCCACTTGGTTTTCACTACCTTTTCTATCTTAGATGTCAATATCAAACTCTTGCAACAAGAGCACCCATATCTTCAACCGAGATTTGGAGTCCCTTCTTTTCATAAGATAACAAAGCGTCGCATGATCCGTGTGGACAATGACTTATGCACCTATCAAGTACGGGCGGAACTTCTCAATTACAAACACAATAGCAAGGAAATGTTTCTCTGTAATGGTATATTTGACTTGGTCACTATTCATGGTCTTACTAGCATAGTAGACCAGATGAAAAATATTGATGATGCATTTCCCCAACAACCCCAACTGCAACGTCACTTGCATCGCACTTGAGTTCAAAAGGCACATTCTAATTGGAGCGGTGATGATGGGAGTAGTTTTCAACTTGAGCTTCAACAATTAAAAAGCTCTCATGCAATCATTATTGAAGTGAAACTTAGTATTCTTCTCAAGAAGCTTGCACAACGGGTTCTCCACCTTAGATAAATCTTTGATGAAACACCGATAAAACTCGCGTGGCCTAAGAAACTTAGCACACCATTCACCTAAGTTAGAGGTGGAAGTTTGGAAATTACCTCGATCTTTGTCTTGTCAACTTTAATTCCATTCTTTGAGATTTTTTGGCCAAGGACAATTCCTTCCTCGACCATGAAATGGTGTTTCTCCCAATTGAGCACCAAAGTGGTTTCTTCATATCTAGCCCACACTTTGTCCAGGTTTGAAAGACAATCATCAAAAGAAAATCCAACAATCGAGAAGTCATCCATGAAAACTTCAAGGTAGTCCTCCAATATGTCCATGAAAATAGCCATCATACAACTTTGAAAAGTCGCTGGTGCATTGCACAAACCAAATGGCATCGGCTTGAGCACGAAAGTACTATAGGGACATGTAAAGGTTGTTTTCTCTTGATCTTCTGTAGAAATGAGAATTTGGTTGTATCCCGATTACCCATCATGAAAGAAATAGAAAGCACGGCCGGCCAATCTATCGAGCATTTGATCTAAGAAAGGAAGTGAAAAGTGATCCCTCCTTGTGACTTTTTTGAGCTTGCGATAGTCCATACACACCCTCCAATCGGTAACTGTTCTTGTAGGAATCAATTCATTCTTGTAATTGGTGACCACTGTCATGCCCCCTTCTTTGGGACACATTGAACCAGAGAGGTCCACAAACTATCAGAGATGGGATAGACAACACCGTCATCCAACCACTTGATAATCTCCTTTTTGACAACTTCTGCCTAGCCTCATTGAGTCTTCTTTGATGTTCAATTGATGGTTTGGTGCTATCCTCCAACATGATCTTATGCATGCAAAAGGCAGGGTTTATCCCCCGACTATCCTCCAAGGTCCACCCAATAGCTTTCTTCCTCTTTTGTAGCACCGCTAATGTTGAATCTACTTGCTCGTTTGTCAAACAAGAGGAAAGAATAACCGTTAAAGTAGATCAAGGACCAAGAAATTAATACTGAAGATATGGAGGTAATGTATTCAACTCCATGATAGGAGGCTCATCAATATAAGGCTTTGCAGGATTAGTTGTCCTATTTTCAAGACCCAAGGACAATTTCTCGGGGTGCATAATTGTACGACCCCATTCCTTGCAAAGAGTTCACACATTCCATGAAGCCATCCATCTCGTCATCCTCAAAGTTGAGCAAGACGGCCTCCAACATATCACCAGCATTAATTGTAGCACTTGTTTCATCAATAATAACATCAATCACCAATTCCACAAAAGAGCAAACCTCACTGCTATTTGGTTACCGCATGGAGTTATATACATAGAATACCACTTTTTCATCACCAACCCAAAAGCTAAGTTCTCCGGATTCAACATCACAAAGATCTTTACCCATAACAAATAAATGTCTCCCAAGAATAATTGGCATTTCATAGTCAACCTCACAATCTGAAATGACAAAATCCGGCGGAAGAATGAATTTATCAACAGGAACCAAAACATCTTCAATCACTCCCAATAGCCTCTTCATAGTACAATCGACCATTTGAAATCCCATAGAGGTGGGTCTTGGCAACCCAATTACCAAAGTATTGAAAACTGAATAGGCATCAAATTGATAATTGCCCAACGATCACAAAGAGCTTTAGCAAACTCGGCACTTTCAATTGTACAAGGAATCGTGAAAGCACCAGGATCCTCCAACTTAGAAGCCATTGAACGCATAATTGCACTCACTTGATGAGTGACTTTGATGGTTTCAAAATTCATTGATCGCTTCTTTGTCACAAGATCCTTCATAAACTTTGCATAATCGGGCATTTGTTCCAAAGCTTCAACTAATGGCACGTTGATTGAGAGACTCTTCATCATTTTAATGAACTTCTTGTATTGATTCTCACCATTTTTCTTGGCAAGTCTTTGAGGGTATGGAGGTGGAGCCTTAGGCAATGGTGCATTAGCTTTTTGCACTACTGTCTCCGTTATGTCAAAAATGTGTTCTCTAGATGGGTTCACCTCCTCTTGAGTCTCTTCCATACTATCATCAATATCAATCTGAACTTCATCATTAGGTTGCATTGCATTATTAGGGATCTCTTCTTCTTGAATCACTTGATCATCTTCAACAAGTTGCCTTCCACTTGAGGTGGGTGCATTCCCGCCTCTTCCACTTTTTGATAACCGCCATGGAATACCCCGTGTTGTTACCACCCTTTGGGTTTACTACCTTGTCACTTGGTAGTGCCCCATTAGGACGAGAATTTAGAGCATGAGATATTTTCCCCAGTTGAACTTCTAGGTTGCGGAATGATGTGTTGTGTGAGGCAAGTTGGGCATCCGAATGGACATTCTTTTCCATCATTTTCTTGAACATACTTTCAATACTCCCCATCTTATTGTTTGAAGAAGTTGTACCATGGGAAGTATAAAGAGTCATGTTGCTCGGTTGTTGGTACATCGTAGGCCTTTGAAAACCCGACCGCCGGTTGCCTTCATTGTTGCTCCATTGTCCTTGATTGGTAGCCCCCCCCCCCAAATTCCTTGGTTATTTCCACTCTAATTTTCTTGATTGTTATTGTTATGCCAATTCCCTTTATTGTTGTTTCTGCTCTAATTTCCTTGATTGTTAGAATTCCAATTGCCTTGATTCTTTTGAGGACACCATTTTTGTTGGTTTGGGCCTTGGAAGTTGTTTCTTTGCCCTTGAAAATTGTTCGCATAATTGCACTTACTCTTCTTGTTCATTATAGGAATCATCTTGCTTAAAGCTACAATCTTCTTGCACATAGTTCTATACTCTAGTTTGCACTTATGTACCCTTGGTCCTCCTCTTGTTCACCATCATGTTCACCCCTTCCATGGATTTGACTTGCTTAGGAGCTTGCAATTGACTAAGTTGAGTGTTTGGTAGTTGATTCATGGCAGCAATCAATTTGTCAATGGTTTGCCCATGATCATGCAAAAATTTGTGAAGGTGGATCATATTCGGATCACCTTGTGGAACATTGGCTCGGATTGCCAAGCTGATGTCGTTTCCGCCATTTCATCCAAAATCTCACACGCCTTCGCATAAGGCATAGTCACGAAGTTCCTACCGGCAAGTTGATTCATTACACATTGGTTGGTTGTGTTAATCCCACAATAGAAGGTTTGTTGAATCATGTTTTTCGTCATATTATTGTTAGGACATTCCTTAATCATTGTTCTATAGTGCTCCTATATCTAGTGTAGTGGTTCATTTGGCTCTTTCTTGAATGCAAAATCTCATATCGAAGTGTAGCCACATGCCCAAGAGAGAAGAACTTAGCAATGAATCTTTCCGTCAACTTATCCCAAGTCTGAATGGAATGGCTAGGTAATCATTCCAACCAATAAAAAGCTTTCCCCCGCAAAGAGAAGGGATAAAGTGTTAGCCTCAATGCATCCTCGGAGATATTCATTTGTTTTCTCCCCCAACAAATATCCACAAACCCCTTCAGATGTTATACGTATTTTGTGTTGGAGCACCGGTGAATAAATCCCGTTGCTCAAGCAAAGTGAGAATCACATTGGTGATTTGGAAGTAGCCTGCCCTAATTTGGGGAACGACTATTGTAGGAGTATATACTTCATCGTGTAATACCCGATGTGGATCCGCTCGTGGTGGAGATGGGGGTGGAGCGGGGACATTTTCATGAGGAACTCGGCCTCTTCTATTGGCTTGAGGTTCAAGAGGTACCTCCTCAACTTGCTCATCCTCGCCGTCCACATCCCCCAAAGGCACATTTTTTAGATCATTGTTTGCCTCCATCGTTATACCTAAAATTTCTCATAAAAGTTTCCTAAAACAAACCCAAATATATAGCTGATGCCATTTTAACTCCCTAGCAACGGTGCCAAAAAACTGATCCACGTCCAATCAGCACTCAATAGTGAGTGAAACGGTAGTTGGAAGAATAGTACCCAACAAAGTCGGGGTCAGTTTCAACAAGGGGTTACAATGGGTGTAAGGTGTATAAACCTAATGAAAGTGAATGGATTAACTGAATTTTCTCTTTCACAAAAGGTTTTGATTTCTACTTTTACTTTAACAATTATAAGCTATGAAAAGAAACTAGAAATGAATGATTGTTTTGGTGTTTTTCCACTTAGTTAAAAGGCCTAGGGATGTGACCATGACCTAGGTGTTTGCCTAATGGGTTAAATATATTAATACTTATTTTGTTGATTGGGTTATATTATAGCTCTCAATTCAACATTACCCACTCAATACCTCTCGGTCAAAGAGCGATTTGTCCCAATTCGACTTTCTAAAGTTTAAATGGGTATCAAACAAAATAGCTGATATGAGCTCAAGTCGGGTTCTCACTATCTCTAGTTTGAACCCTTTAATTAGGCTAATCAAGCTCTCAATTGACCCAATTTCTTTTTAGCCAAGTTATCCTAGACGAGGTCGCTCTTTCTCAAGTAGAGACTAAAGTATAAAAGGCATGAATCAATATTTTCAACCATTAATTCTAAAATTGAAGCATAAACTAAGAAAAATAATCAACACTCAATCATAAACAAGCATTACATTAAGTACCCATAAGTTTACACACTAGGGTTGGGTCACAACCCTAGTAAAAATCTAACTACTCATAGTGGGAGTTGAAGAAAATAAAGAAGAAATGCTAATTAAACTAATAATAAAAGACAAAAATGATAAAATATAATGTTTAAACACTAAAATAGTCACAAACTTCCTAAAATAGATTGGATTGTGCATCCGTATATTTTTGGATTGCTGTTGCGAGGTATCTTCTGTGACCGCACAATTCTTAAGCTGTCTGCATTATCAGTGCAAACCTTGTTATGCTGTCGTACAAGTCATGTGCCGCACATTGGTCAAAATCCTGTTGGGTTCTTCACTTTGTCTGCGGCTACAGATGGAATTCCGTGGTCCGCACTTTCTTCTACAACCGTAAAAATCCTTTTGCGGACTGCACTTCTTTAATTCTAAGCCTTTTATTGCCTTGTGATTCAGATCGCTCCTTTTTAGTCGAATTTCATCATGGGAGATCAAACTTACATATTCCTACACTTTGCACACATTCATTAGTTTCGGGAACATAAATCAATATTTACGAACTAAAACAAAATCAAAAAGGTGCTAATAAGTAGTCAAAATCCCCACTTATCAACCGGTTGTAATAGTATGACCTCTGGGACCTAGTCAACCTGGCCCCGCTGCTCTAGGATATGGACGACGGGACTCTGTGCTCCTCCCCCGACCTGAGATGTTCAAGAACAAGTGGGATCAATCCTGCTTGAGCTAAAGTGCCGAATATGCTCAGAAACTAGGCGAGAGTCTCCTAGAGTGCTGGTGTAGTAATAGGAGTCTCAAGTGCCTGCTCTCCAACCGGAGCTACTGGCGGCTCCTTTGTAGTAGCTCGTGCAGGTGCTCTGGCTGCACCACGTGGACATCCTTGGCCTCTACCCCGGCCCCGGCCTCTCGTGGCTCTACCAGAGTGTGCAGGTGTCTAGTCATTCGATCCAACTGTACGTGTCCTCACCATTTGTGAGAGAATAGAAAGACAGAAATTTAGAATTCTGAAGTTAACAATTTTGCACGATAAAGCCGAATGGACCAAATTTCGAGCGCACCTCCAGTGCTGAAAGGCTCGAACTCAAAGAAATACACGCAGTTACCATTCAAATGAAGGACAACGCCAAATTAATTTTGATGCTATTCAAATTCTCAGATATACCAAAATATGATGGGAGTTCGGACCTTCAAGAGCATATGAGTACCTTTACAATGGCGGTGAAAGAAAATGACATGTCCCAACACGAGATTGAGTCAGTTCTGCTGAAGAAGTTCAGAGAAAACCTTACGAAGAGGGCCCTGAAATGGTACTTACTTGTACTCGAACGCTCAATAGATTCCTTTGAGATGCTCGCAGACTCTTTAATTAAGGCCCATGCTGGGCTAGGAAGATCTAGGCCCGAAAAGCGGACATATATAGAATTTCGCAAGGAGAGTCCGTATTGGTGTGCGAGTTCGTGTCCAGGTTCCAGTAAGAAAGGATGCTGCTACCGGTCGTGCCATATGAATGGGTAGTTGAGGCATTTACTAAAGGGTTAAACTCGCGGAGCTACGATGCCTCCCCAAAACTGAAAGAAAGCTTGCTCAAATTCCAGGAAACTCTATGGGCGGATGTCTATAATCGTTACGAATCAAAGATAAGAATAAAAGATGATCAGCTCGGATTCCCGACATCCACTATGGGTTGGGATCGAGACAAGAACATGGATAAGTCGAAGGATGATTTTGATATAGATTTACGATCTCCCTACGAGAGGGCCGAAGGATGCGGTAGAGGGTTCTGATCATCTTATAGGTTTTCTCTAGATAGAAGAACTAAATGTAAGCTAAATAACAGGTCATTTCAAGAAAAGAGGTATCGGGTTCCTGGGATTCCACTTATCCCGAGTTCTCAGAGTACAATTTTAATGTCAGCATTGTGGATTTCGTATGGACAATGAAAAACATCAAGGAAGCACGATTCCTGAGGCCTATGAGGTCCGATTCCAGGCAGAGGGATCCTAATTTATGGTGCAAATTTCATGGGAATAAAGTTCATTGGACTGGGGACTATCGACATCTGCGCGAGGAGATAGCGACACTGTTGAAAAACGATAATATCAGAGAATTCTTAAGCGACCGAGCCAAGAAAAATTACAGCCGCAGTCGGGATAACGTAGAGCCATCGAAGGTAGGGGAAGACCTTCCATGACTAACCATCAATATGATTTTTTAGGGGAACAAGATCAACTATGTAACCTTTTCGGCAGTAAAAAAGACAAAGGTATCTGTGACTCATAGCAAGAGACTCCAAAAAGTTGCCAAGGAGGAAATCACTTTCACAGAAGAGAACACCAATGGACTTCTAACATCATTCAATGGAGAATGCTGGAGCAAGCCAAGCTAACTGGAAGCATCATTCCGACAACCAAACTCCTTGTCGGGTTCAAGGTAGCAAGTGTGACAACCCGAGGGGAAATATTGCTGCCCACGTATGCCGGAGGGGTCATGAAGACTACCTTATTCGAAGTAGTGGATGATGACAAGGACTACAACTTAATTCTTGCAGACCATGGCTACACAAGATGAGGTCGTACAATCAACATATCACCAACTTCTTAAATTCCCAACTCCACAGGGAATCAAAACAATAAGAGGAAATCAACCAGTGGTAAGGGAGATGAATATGGTCTCGGTTTCTAGTAGTAAAGGGAAGGAACACGCGGAATAGAGATTGCAGAAACCGAAGTCTTCTCCCAAACAAAACGAAGACGACAAAGGGGAGGAGCCGTCAAAATCCCACCAGGTACCAAGGTATTTCTAGGTACCAGAATAAACATACACGGCCAAGTCCATGACAGAAGAACTCAAACAAGTGGCATCGTTCGAAAAGTTTCTAGAGAAGAAGTTCCACCTAGGGACAGGACTAAACCTCGAGCTCATGTCAAGATTTATTAAATTTCTTAAAACCAACATTGATTGTTTTGCATTGTCACACGCCGATATGATAGGTATCCCGCTATAGGTATCCGTGCATAAGCTAATCCTGGACCCAAGAATCCCGCCGGTAAGGCAAAAATTAGCGCCCAATTTCTGAGGTTAAAAATAAGTTTGTCAAAGAAGAGGTAACTCGATTGATCGATCGATATATGTTCAATAAGGGAGCTAAATTGTCCCAACTTCTAGCTAACGTAGTAGTAATTTACAAAATGAATAATAAATTCTATATGTGCGTATATTAAAGAATATGAGTAAAGCGTGCACAAAAGACTCGTTTTCATTGCCAAACATTGATCAAATTATTGATGCAACGACCAAACACGAGTTAATGAGTTTCCTTGATGCCTATTCCGGGTACAACCAAACTAAAATGAACCTGGGAGATCAGGAAACAACTTCGTTCATTTGAAATTCGACAAATATTTCTACAATGCGATGCCCTTCGAGCTTAAAAACATCGGAGCCACTTATTAGAGGCTCGTGAACAAAATGTTCAAAAACAAAATAGGGAAAATAATGGAAATTTACATAGATGATATGCTGGTTAACTATTTGAATGCACGTGACCATTTAAAACACCTTTAGGAAACCTTTGATATCCTAAGAAAGCTTGACATGAAGCTTAACCCCGAAAAGCATGTGTTCGAAGTCAGCTCTGGTAAATTTTTAGTTTACTGTGTCACAAAGGGGGATCAAAGTTAATCTCGGCAATATTAGAGCCATCAAGGACATTCTAGACCAGCTAACAAACATGAAAGAAGTTCAAATACTAACCGGAAGATTGGCCGCTCTAAGCAGGTTCCTTTCTCGATCTTCAGAAAAGTGTTAACATTTTTCCTCGCTTTTGAAGAAGAACAACTTCGAGTGGACTCCAGAATGCCAACAGACTCTAAAATACCTAAAATAGTATCTATCGAGCCCTTAGTCACTATCAAAACGAGAGGAATGTGAATAATTGCTAATATACTTAGCGGTCTAGGCGGTAGTGGTAAATGTTGTTCTAGTTCGGAGGATGAAGGTATGCAATATCCTATCTATTATGTCAGAAAAATATTATCGGGAGTAGAAACTCTTTATTCATATCTCGAAAAACTAGGCTTAGCTATCGTAGTCCCCTCTTGAAAGTTTAGGCCTTATTTTTAGTGCCACCCAATAGCTGTGATGATAACTTTTTCCCTACATAATGTCCTTCACAAACCTGAGTTGCCAGGTCGATTGGCTAAGTGGGCAGCTGAAACTAGTGAATACAATATCGAATATAAGCCCAGGACTGTAATCAAATCACAAGTTTTGGCCAATTTCATGGTCGATTTTAGTACCGAGCTACTGCCTTTGGCCATAGGGAAAGCAATGATAGTGTCAGAAAAGACATCACGAGTTTGGACCTTGTTCACCGATGGAGCCTCTAACGTGAAAGGGCTTGGGCTCGGGGTAGTCTTAATTACACCCTCAGGAGAATTCCTGAGGCCATAAAAATTGTTCCCTTGACTAACAATGAATCCGAATATGAGGCTTTGATTGTAGTACTTGAACTTACCCAGGTACTAGACTCTAAGATCATTGAAATCAAATGCGATTCCCAACTAGTGGTAAACCAAGTATATGGAATCTTCGACATCAAAGAGGAGCACATGCAGCAATACATGGTTAAGGTTCAGTCATTGCTCGCGCAGTTTAGGCAATGGTCAATCGCCCATATCCCGAGAGAAGAAAATGTGGAAGCAGATGCATTGGCTAATTTGGGATCGTCCACGAAAATGAAAGGTTCAGATTCCGGTACCGTCGTTCAACTCATGCATTCGGTGCTGGATATGTATGGTTATTATGAAGTAAATAGAACAAACCTAGTCTAGGATGGGAGGAATAAGATCATCAACTACCTTGAGCACGACAAGCTACTCGAAGACCCGAAGGCATCTCGGGCACTCCGCACTAAAGCAACTCATTATAGCTTCTAGGAGGGATAGTTATGCAGAAGGTCATTCCAAGGCCCGTTGGCACAATGCGTAGGAGCCTCCGGGGCTAATTACATTTTGAGAGGGGTTCATGAAGTAATTTGCGGGAATCATTCAGAAGCATATTTGTTGGTGTTAAAATTAGTTAGGGCAGTATTACTAGCCCTAGATGGAACAAGATGCTAAAGCATGAGAACAGAGAAACGATGAGTGAATGAAGAATGACTATATCAATTACTTGATTCAAATATATCAGATAGATCGGTATTTATACACAAGAGAAATAAGAGATGAAATGAAGTAAAATATTGTATACTAAATGTAAATCCTATAAAATATTCTTCATATATTCTACAACCAATTCTACATAATATTCTACACTGAATGTAGAATTTCCTTAATGACCCAAATATTAACCAAATCGAGAATATATTAAAGTAGATATCCTACAATCTGTCCATTGTGCTAACATCCCCCCTCAAATTGATGTTGGTGGATCGAAAAACATCAATTTTCTTACTAGAAACTGATAACGCTATCGTGCCATTGATTTTGTAAACACGTCATCTATTTGGAGATCACTGGATACCTGTGGAAGAGTAATAACTCTTCTATCTACAAGATAGAATGACAGTCCACTTCAATATTCTTGGTCCTTTCGTGATAAAATGAATTGGTTGCAATCTGAATGCCACTTGTGTTATCAGGATGGAGATGAGTAGGACTAGATTGAGGAAATCCAATTTCTACAAGTAAACCATGAAGCCAAATAATCTCGGAGCAAGAAGTTGACATTGCTTGATATTAAAACTCCATTGAAGATTTTGAATCACGATCTTGCTTCTTGATCTTCCAAGATATCAAAGAATCTCCGAGAAACATGCACCATCCCATGACGGCGCGATGAGTATCAGAAAATCCAGTCCAATTCGAATCACTAAGTGCATTAAGCTGAATAAGAGAACTACTAGGAAAGAATAATCCATGAGTTGATATTCTTGAGCGATATCGAATGATGCGATGAACTAACACCAAATATAGATGATGGAGAGTCTGCATAAATTGACTGACTTGTTGAATTGCAAAAGAGATATCAGGCCGAGTAATAGTAAGATAATTTAGGCTCCCAACTAATTATCGAAACAAATTTGGATCAGGAAAAAGATCTCCTTCATTCATGAAGATACTTTACATTCAATTCCAATGGAGTATCAACAAAGGAAGATTCTTGAAGGCCAACAAAAGTAATCAAATCTTGAGTATATTTGTGCTGATTTAAGAACATGCCTAAAGAAATATAAACTTCCAACACTAATAAATATGTTAGAGTACCAAGATCTTTCATGTGAAAAGAATCCTTAAGCTACTATTGGAGGCTAGTGATTAATAAAGAATCAAGTTATATGATAATGATGTCATCCACATATACCGGAAGAAGTATACAACCTGTAGACGTTTTCTGAAGAAACAAAGATGAGTCCTATTTACTTTGTTCAAAAGAGAAGTGAAGCAAAGCATATCGAAACTTGTCAAACCAAGCTCTAGGAGATTGTTTTAATCTATACAAAGATGCTTCAATTTGCAAATATTTGATATAGTTGATGAAAACAAACTAGGTGGAGGTTCCATATAAATATCTTCTTTCATATTACCATGGATAAACGGATTTTTTTACATCCATTTGATGAAGAGGACAATTTTATGAGGATGCAATATCAATAATAGTTCGCACCATAGTTGTTTTTGCTACTGGTGCAAAAGTCTCCTCATAATCCACACCATACTCCTGTTTATTACCAAGACAACCAAGAGAGCTTTGTTCGATCAAGAGTTCCATCAGAATGAAGTTTAATTGAATAAACCCATTTACATCCTGTTGGGCGAACATTTGAAGGACATGAAACATTGTCCCATGTGTTATTTGCTTTAAGAGCCAAAAGTTCTTCCTCTGTTGCTTTCTGCCAATATTCATGCTTGGAAGCTTGTGAGTTATACGTGACATAAATGGCGGATAAAGAGAGGAAAACCCATACCAATTAGGAGTACTTCGTACACTAGTAGATCACCGAGTAGGCTCAATAGGAGCACGCCTTGAAGATATCTCATATTCTTGTTGTGAAGCAGTCTCAGGTGGAGGATTAGTTTCACAACGGGATAAAGTTGGGCGATGTCGATATCCGGGTTTGAACGTTTAGAAGAAGATGATAAATCCTCAAAAGCAGGAAGAAGAGGAAAAACAGAATATGACTCTACATGAGTAGGAAAGAAATACTGATTCTCAAAGAAAACATTTCTAGAAATACGACATTTGTCCGAACTTGGATCATAGCAAATAAACCCTTTCTGTGAAGTACTATAACTTAAAATCACATTTAGTAGACTGAGCGGAAATTTTATTAAATTGAAAGGAGGTAGATGCACAAAACAAACACAATCAAATATATGAAAATTATGATAGCTAGGATTATGGTGATAAGGATGATAATATGGAGACTCAAGATTTAAGACTTTAGATGGCACTCTATTAATTAAATAGACAATATTAGATAAAGCTTCCACCCAGTGTTTAGATGGGACAAAGGACTCAGTCAATAAAGTACGAGTTACATCTAAAAAATTACGATTTTTATGCTCAGCAACCCTATTTTTTTGTATTATATATGGGAAAGAGCGTTGTGAGATGATTCCTTTCTCAAGCAAGAAATTATTGAATTCATAATATATCCTCCAACGGAATCAGATCATAATATTTTGATGCATGTAAAAAATTGAGTCTAAATGTAAGCCAAAAATGTCTTAAATATAATAAATACCTCAGATTTGGAACGAAGAAAATACACACATGTAAACTGACTATAATCATCCATGAATATCACAAAGTACTTGGAATGAGCATGAGAAATAATTAATAAAATGCCCAAACATCACTGTGAATGACATCAAAATACTTTTTAGCACGATTACCAAAATTAAAAAAAGGAAGAGTTTTACTTTTGCCTAATTTAAAAGTAGAACAATCAACTGAAGCAGCTAAAAATTGATTTTTTTTTCAATAAACCAAAATTTGATAAATGAGGCAACACTATAGAATTTTGATGTCCTAGATGCTTATGCCAAACCTCCATTTTGCTAACTGTAGAAGTACAAGTAAAAGACAGAATACGAGAAATGAAAAAACGTATAGGAAATAATCTTCCAACTTTAGTCCCCTTCGCGATTATCGTCCCTGACACCTGATCCTGAACAAGGCAACCATTACGAGAAAAATTTACATCACAATTATTATTTACCAATTGGTCAACTGAAATAAGACTAGTTGAGAGCTTCGGTGATACAAAAATATTCTTGAAAGTTTGGGTAATATCCCCAACCTTGATAATTGGTAAATTACTATCATTCGCAATTTGAATTTGTGATGGACCATGATAGTCATGTACATATTTTAGCATACTAGTTGATTTTGTCATATGATTAGAAAAGCCAGAATCAACAAGCCAAAAATTAGATGTAACAACATTATCTTGTAGACCCAAAGCTGAAAAGGCTGACATAATAATTTATTGTACGATTTCAGGAGTAAGAACTTGTCCAATTGTTGGAGTAGCAAATTGCTTTCTAGTTCCAGTTGAAAACGAGTTATCATTAGTTGAACCGTTTATCCCAGCTTGAAAAGCATTGATCCTATGGTTTTGATGACATGTGGGACACTCTTTGATGATATGACTGTGTTTCTTACAATAATTGCAGAACTTTTGCTAGCAATATGATCATATTTTTTGCAATTGTAGCATTGCGTGGTGCTCATATCCCTGCCCTTTTTTTTCCTTGAGGACCAAATGCAATAGTATGAACACTTTCTTGCTTGAAAACATTTTTTGTGAAAATACATTGCTCTTCACGAAGTAATTACCTAAAACAAACATCCAAGGAGGGAGGCGGGTCACGATTCATTAAGTTAGAGCGAACACTCTCAAAATCATATCGTAATTTCATCAAAAATTGGTCTCGCTTGCTTTGCCCATAAACTGCTTGAATTATACAGAGAGATTCAGCTGGTATTTTGGCATAAACAATATCAGTAAATTAAGCCCATAGGTTCTGAAATCCAGAAAAATAATCCTGAATAGAGAGACCTCCTTGAGAGTAATTAGCAATTTCGTGCTCTAGCTAAAATCTTCTTGCGCTATTGTCTTGGTTGTAAACCTTTTGTAAATAATCCCACATGGCCTTTCAGTCTTATACAGCCTGAGATTAGGAATGATAAGAGGGTAAATTGGCCCTAAAATCCATGTCATCACCCGAGCATCTTTGACCTTTCACTGACCTAACTTTGTAAGATCAGTAGAAGCAGGATCTCTTCCATCTATATGACCCCATAATTTTTTTCATAACAAATAATTGAAATTCTCAAGATAAATAATTTTTTCCAGTGAGACGAACACTGAAGGACTCAAATTGATGTGAAGTCATGTATTTAAATTGAGAAAATCAAAAATATAATGATACGGAAAAAATAGTTAGAATAACCAAGATCAAGACCAAGACCAAAAGATGGATATGCTTAGGACTGATTGTTGAAGAACAATCAAGAGAACCAAGAGAACTAAACTTTCAATTTTTTTTTAAAGGAACCACAAATGAAAGACACTAAGAATCAAAACTATGAAAAGAAGGCTCTAATATCATGTCAGGAATAGAGAAAGCATGAGAGAAACAGAAGAAGAATGACTATCTCAATTACTTGATTCAAATACATTAGATATATTTGTATTATACACAAGAGAAATAAGAGATGAAAAGAAGTAATATATCATATACCAAATGTAAATCCTACAAAATATTCTACAACTAATGCTAGACATATTCTACAGTAAATATAGAATATCCCTAATAATTTCCCATATATTTACCATATCGAGAATATATTAATGTAGATATTCTACAATCTGTGTATTATGCTAACAAAAACATTCGTTCAAAAATGCCAGTGTCAACTCCATGCACCGTTAGTGCACCAATCAACAAAACTGCTGCATTCGGTACTATCCCTGTGGCCATTTGTGAAGTGAGGGATGGATATAGTCGGGTTGATGCCACAAATTCCTGGGAATGTAAGATTTCTTTTAATTTTAACAAATTACTTCAATAAGCGGGTTGAAGTAGGTCCTTATCAGAAAATCGGCGAGCGCAAAGTCGTCGATTTCCTATGGGAAAACAGAATCTACCATTTTGGAATAACAGAGATTCCCGGCGACAACAAGCCGTAGTTCATAGGCTCAAAGTTCAAGAAATTCCTTGAATACTAGAAGATTAAAAGAATCACCTTTTCGCCATACCATCCGAGCGCAAATGGACAAGTTGAACCAATCAATAAGGTGATTATTCAAAACCTCAAAAAGAGGTTAGAAGCAGCCAAGGCAAGTATCTCGATGAGTTACTGAGAGTGTTGTAGGCATACTGGACGACAACCAAGTCAAGCACGGGAGAGACACCTTTTTCTCTTGTATACAAAAAAGAAGCTATGATCTCCGTGGAAGTAGGAGAACCGGCCTTGTGATACTTCCTGGCGGATGAAGAAATAAACAACAAAGCATTGCTAGTCAAATTGGAGGTGCTTGGCGAATGCAAAGACTTGGCGCACATAAGGATGGAGTCCTAGTAACAAATAATGGAAAGGCACTATAGTTGAAGGTCCAATATCCGTTATTTCAAAGTGGGAGACTTGATTTTAAGAAAAGTGACTCTAAACACCAAGGAGCTCAACGCAGGAGAGCTGGGTCCGACGTGGGAAGGCTCCTACCAGGTTTCAGTTGTCACTGGGAAAAGATCATACGAACTAGAAAACCAAGATGGGGTCAAATTGCCAAAAAACTGGAATGTGGCTCACCTCAAAAGGTATTATTGCTGATGAGCATCGCTTGTACTGAAAGTATGTGCTTCACTATTTTCCCTTCATCCAGTTTTTATCCCTATTGAGCTTTTCTGGAAAGTTTTTTAACGAGGTGGTAACAAAAAGCACACTACAAAGAAAATATCATCGGCATAAATAAGACCTTTAAATAACAAGGCATGGAAACATGAAACCACTGCGGGATGGTTAGATAGTCTTTGGCTTGATGGCTAATTCCTAACGGGAAGCAAAACATGCCATCGGACAAAAGGCTATCCAGCCGTTTACGAGTGCTCTTTCCAACAAGCCACTAAGGGGTGGTTAGATAATCTTTTATTCAATATCAAAGTTCCTAATAGAAAATGAAGCTTGCGATCGAACAAAAGATTATCCAACCATTCACTAGTAGAATTCTCAAAGCAGCAAAACTTCTAGTGTTCCAATTCGCGTTCTTCACATTTGAACACGGGGGAAAAATATATGATACGATAACCTGATTGCCACAGAAACCGGTATTATAAAATCCATAAACAAAAATATCTTATCGGCACCGGGGACTAGAAAGGGGGAATTTGCATTCTCCACCAAACCAAATTCTTTCTAGAGTGTATGGGCATCGTTCTCGGTTGGGGTTTTAAGATCTTCAGAATGAGAATTCTGTTGAGCTGATGAAGATAGGTGTCTCCTTTGTAGGGAAGCACGTTCATCACTGGCTTCCCCATCATCGTCAATAACCACAGTGGCTTCGGCACTATCAGAAGTGGCTTTCTTCACTTTTTTATTCTTGCCCTCGGCCAAGGAAGAATACTGCCTTTTTGGTTGCTTTTTCTCTGGCTGGGGACTCCAAGAGGAAGTGCTTGCACCGAAAGTAGATTTGATGGCACCTGCTAAGGTGAGAGTCTCTTGCAACAACCTCGCAGCCTCTACGGAATCAACCAAAACGTCCTCCTCAGGGATGGTAACAGAACTTTACAGGAGACCTGAATCCAACAAAAGGAATAAGGGGTGAGGTTAACCAATTTTCCTATATACAATGATAAACTATAGGCAAAATTAGTTTACTATGGTTCTTGGCCCTCCATCCTACTAAGGGGCCAACTCTTTCCACCGACAAGTCTCAGGTGTGGTGATGTCCATAATCTTTTGAACCCAACGGTCTAGGCCTTTGACCCTTGGTGGTGTCCACCAAGTTGCTGAAATAATTAAAGGAGAAGGATCAGTAACGTCATGAAACAACCTTTTCTCATAAAAAATGAGATAAACTTTGAACTTATGTGTTTAGGTCTAGGATTCAGGGAAAGATGGAGTTGTAGCCGGGATGATGTCCCTAGTGCCGATGATGACAAACCGCTCCATATACCCACAGTCGTTGTCATCATCCATGCTGGTGAGCAAAGCATAGTGTCCATATTTGCTGAAATTTATTACTTCCCTACAAAAAATCTTGCGAAAGTAGAGGTTCATCATATGAGCCAAGGTGAGGTCTTCCTTCATCTCCTAGCACAGCCACCGCAGACAGGCTACTTTTCGCCACACCAAAGGACCCATCTGCGCCAAACAAACCTGGTACTAGTGGCACAACTCCAAAATCACAGGGTCAAGTCCCCCGCTCAAAGAAAACAGACCCAAAGTTAAGGGATACATGTAAACATACATAAAACCCTTCTTAGTTGTCACGACCCAAACCTATGGGCCGCAACGAGCATCCAGTACCTTACTCAACCGAGTACCAACATAACATATATTTCCTATTATACTTTCGTTGGCAAATGGGCCAATCAAGCTGTCATGGGCTAACCAGAATAAATATAAGGAAATACTCTATATAGAACGACCCAACCTGACATAAAAATTTATATATGTGACATACGGGCCTATAAGGACAACATGATCATTTGTAAACTCAAAACATAGGTCGGCAAAGACATACAAGCATTCGTATACAGGACATCTGTCTACAAGCCTCTAAGTGTACACATTTAATATAAAGGTCAGGACAGAGCGCCGCCATACCAAACAATACGCGTCTAAATCATATTGACCAAACAAGCAACTCGGGAGCAAATGGAGCACACCAACATCTTCTGCTGAGCTGATAGCCTACTTGGAGGACTCTTGACCTGTCTATCGGGACCTGTGGGCATGAAATATAGTGTCCATGGGCAAAAGGGATGTCAGTATGAATAATGTACCGAGTATGTAAGGCACATAAATAAGTACATAACTGACATGGAAGAAATATAGAGTAAATGACTCAACCTTTAAGTCTGAATAACTTTGTAAATAATGAAATAATTATAGTGTCATGCATATGCTATGAATGTCATGTCATTCATAGGTACATGTTTCATAACATCATCAGGCCTTTGAGGGCATCCCATCATATTATCTCGGCCACTGTGGGCAAAATCATCAACGTATACCAGCTGATCAGGTGGTGGTGCGTATATAACGCCATAACCTTTCCCATATCCCATATATATATATATATGTGTGTGTGTGTGTGTGTGTGTGTGTGTGTGTATACACACATATATATATAAACCGTCTAGTCATGGTTCAATGTGCATGTATAAATGCATGAAATATGTTAATAAATTTTCTCGGTACGTCATAAGACCATTATGCCTCTGATTAATATCATGAAATAAACTTTACCAACTTATGTATTTTGAGACCCATGAACAGATGATAGAATAATATGACACATGGGGAATCAAAACATAAGCATCTCTAGTATTTCTATAAATAGAGTCATTTATGAAAGTTGTGCATTTGCTCGTTTCATTCGTATCGTATAATTCATGCCAAAAATAAAGAAGGGATAGTCTTAACATACCTGGAGTAGGGAAAAATCCGTATGATACTTTGAGAAGGATTGCTCCGTACCTCCCTAAAATTACAAAATCTCGCATTGCTTAAGATGCTATGAAATCTTGATTTGAATTATGAAAATCCGCACCTTACTACGTTGCTTCTGATTGCGTTTCTATTCTTTAATGTTGAAAGATGAGTATAGGGTCACCTTATCTCCTTCGTCATGATTTTACCAAGATATATATCTTTTAATGGTTCAAAGATGATGTAACTTTCTTGGATTTTAGAAATCCTTATGTTTGCTCAGGAACCTAACAGTGGCATTTCTCACTTTGCTCCCGAGGGTCCTTACCACTGGGATATCCCTCATTTATCTTCAGTACCAGTCATTGCAAATTGCTTAACTAGACATCAGTATCATTAGAATGAGAGAAAGAAGTAGAATGGTAGAACATGTCCTTAGTAACGTAAAAAAAATGAACACAACTGTAAATGATCAACTTCCAAGAAACGAGATATACCCCATATACTTGACGCATCAACACAACTATATTCACGAGAGTTCCATATTAAAGAAAAGTGCTAAATGTATTTCCCAACCATAATAGCTTTGGTTACTAGTTCACTAAATTATCCTTCTATTTTTTCCTGCTTATGAATATAACTCTCAAAGTAAGCAAATGCTCCCTAATCATAAGCCACCTAATCTTATCTATATTATATTATCTATATTATATTAAAAGGAGTAGTGAACCATGTGGTTAAGCCAAGTGGTGTATTGAGAAAATGCCACTTGGCACTTTTAAAAATAATCTAAATAGATTTTGAACAAAATCTAATAAGAATCGGGATAAAATCTAATAAGAAATATTAATAAAATTTTTAAATTAATACCTGTACTCTATACCCATAAATGGTGCATTTCATCAATCAACACTAAATCATGCAAATCAAATTTAATCTAACGTTAAATGTAAAGTAAGGTTCTGTTACTAATTGATCTAATGTTTTCTCATTTTAATAAAACATGAAAAGAAAAGAATCAATAAATTTATCTATATCTATATTATATTAAAAGAAGAATGGTGAAGCATGAGGTTAAGCCAAGTGGCAAACTAAAAAAAAGCCACTTGATAATTTTAAGACAACATTAAGAATTTGAATTATAAATAGAAACATAATTAATGGAAGTAGTAGTTCAATAAGAATTGTTTTTATTAATAAATTAGAGATAATGCGAGGTTATTTATACTTTAGTTTTAAAAAATAAAATAAAGTAAATATATAATGATTAAAAATATTATTAATAAATTTAAACAATTTAATAATTTTGTGTATTAATTTTAAATAAAATAAGTATTTATTTCAAGATTAAAAAATTAAACATCAATTTATATAATAATATTAAAGGATATAAATAGAATATTATTAAATAAAGAGGCATGTTAATGAAAGCCACATAAGAAAATAAAATACAATATATTAGGTAACTTAATAGCAATGATCAAAAATTTAAAAATATTTAATATTAACAATAGAAGGGAAAGACGATTTAAACTTGAGATTTAGATTAAAATTATGGTGAAAACGCTTAAACTATTGATAGGACTACAAAATTAAAGTTTTATTAGATAAAAAACTAAAAATTGGATAACAAATTAAAATTAAGGAAATACAAAATGAATATCTCATGTGGGTAATTTTATGAACGAAAATTAAACTTTAATTTGTTTCCTAACGTTAAAAGAGAAAGAAAATTTAATTACACGTGATACAAAAAATAGTTATAGAAAGTTCAATAAATTTAAATATAATAATAAAAACTTATATTTCAATTTTTTAAACTAATTCAAAGTTATAACTTAAAATAAAAAGTGATATTATATATTTTATTTATTGGTAAAATATTAATATAAAATCTAATTAAAAATTTATAGTAGGAAAGAGGATGTATAAAGAGGAAAATAGAGATAGTGTGAGAATATTATAGTTTGAATTAATTAAGTATAAGTATATTAAATAATTAAATAATACTAAAAAATATTATTGAAAGATTTAAATGAAAAAAGAGTTTTAAGTAAGACGATAAAAGTATAAAAATAAATTAAATTTTAGGATTAAAAAATTATATTTATATATGTTTATCAAAAGGGTAATAAGCAAGATATCAAGTCAAATTATTAATCTAATAAAAGATCACATGAATATAACATTATTAAGTAATAGTAATGCAATAACTATAAGCAAAGATTAAAGAGAGAGTTGTTTTGGGTGAAAAATGTAGAAGGATAAGACGTATTCGAATTCGTGGTGAAACATAAAGTGGTAGTAAGAATTTTGTTAAATAATATGCTCAAACAAGACATATCACAAATGTGATATGTTTAGTATTATTTAATATTGACCACAAAATAAAATACAAATATAAATCAAGGAGTCGGATTTTTACATATATAAAATAAAAAGAATCATGTTATCTGGAAGTTTGTAATTTCAATTTCTCAAATTATAATTTGATATTTGTGTCCGCGCATCGCGCGGGTACTAATACTAGTATGACTTAAGAGTCATATATTTGGTTAGTGGTTTGCTTCCATGTGGAGGTGGGGTGGGGATTTTAATCTTATCCTATAATTAATTAATTAATTAGGTAATATCTCATTATCCGGTAATTAATCAATTACCCGCATAATTAAGAATTGTCTCAAATTACTTAAAATTCTACTTATTTTTAATACACTTTATACATCTCAGTATCATGGTCATGTGATACCTTGCATAGCACTATTCCATGAATACGGGGTATTATAACTTGAACCGTATTTTGTTCCCAAATTGCCAAACTTCGACGGAACTCATTTTCTCCGATTCGCTTACCCTCTCACATTCGGAAATTAACTTATCACTTGTTTGAAATAGAATAATACTTATAAACCCAAAATAAATCTCATTCCCGAACATACGTCGATTAACTTACGATGAAACTTTAACGTACGAAAATGCAGAATGTAACATCTCATTTTCGAGCTTATATCAATTTACTTATGGCGTACATCCATGTACAAAAATATGGGGTGCAACATTAGTAATGGTCACTTGCTCTACCAAATCGGGAGCAATGATGTTTTGGTCGTGGAGATCATAGTCCTCCTTCACAGCAGGAATTCCGAAAGGGAGAATAGAAGAAGAAAATTTGCCAACAGCTCGGGTGTGAGAGTTTGAATGTGACAACCCAAAGGGTCATCACCGTATTTCTCCCTTTTTCCGCATTTTCGAAGCAACTTTATTTTTAGTTGCATCGATTTGCGTGTGCAGTCCGGGCGCGAAGACGAAAAGTTTTTATGTTAAATATGTGAATTCTGTGAAAAATTTGAAGAATTATGATATTAATATTGATATAGTTGACTTTGGTCAATATTTTGGGTAAACGGACCCGGACCCGTGATGTGATAGTCACGGGAGGTCCGTAGAAAAAATATGGGACTCGGGCATGTCCCCGGAGTCGAAATTCGAGGTCCATAACCTCGATAAAAGAATTTTTCTGTTAAATTATTTTCTGAAATTATTAAGGAAAAATAGAAATAAAAATGAGCTAGAAAATATAGGTATCGGGCTCGTATTTTGGTTCCGATGTCCGGTACAAGTCTTAAATATGCGTTAAGTGCTTTTGTGAAATTTGGTCGAAAACGAACGTCGTTTGACGTGTTTCGGACCTAGAAATCTAAAGTTAGAAGCTTATGAACTTGAAATGAAAAATAATAATTTTGAGATTCGATTCTTTGAATTTGATGTTATTTCGGCGATTTGATCGCTCGACTAAGTTCGTGGGATGTTATTGAGTTAGTGTGTGTGTTTGGTTAGGATCCCCGAGGGCTCGGGAGTGTTTCGTAGGTGGTTCGGGGTATTTTTGGCCTTAGAGGATGTTGCAGATTTTCTGCTGTCAGTGCCCAGGTATTTTCTTCTATGCGATCGCATAAGCTAGGCCGCAATCGCATAGAGCAAGGTGCAGAGTTCAGAAGTCCTTCTATACGATCGCATTCTCCCTACGCGATCGCATAGTGCAAAGTCAGCCCCCTTTCTTTCCTTCTATGCGTTCGCAGCTTACTCCCTGCGATCGCAGAGCACTGTCCCGTCTACTCTATGCGATCGCATTTCTTCCCCCGCGATCACATAGAGCATTTTTGCCCAGTTATTTTAATGTGTAAAAACATAACAGTACCCACGGGATTTTTCATTCAAAACACATGAGCTCCTCCCTTAAACACTCCATAGGCGATTTTCAAGCTCCTTTTCCTCCATAGCTTGCTAGGTAAGTGTTCTTAACTTCATACTCTCTTAATTTTTTCATCTTATCACTAAGTTCCTAGCCCTAAATCATAAATTCAAGATAGAAATTAAGGGTTGTGGGTAGAACTAGGGCTTTGGGAATTTTGGGTGATTCAACCTCAATTTGAGGTCGAATCTTAAAACAAATTATATATTTAAACTCGTGGGGTTATGGGTGATTGGAATTTGGTCTGAGCCTCGAGTTTGGACCATGTGGGCCCGGTGTCGGATTTTGCTATTTTTGGAAGAATGATGGGAATTCTATTTCTAGACCATGGGATTATGTTTTTGAGCTCTTATTGATACTATTGAATCAAAATATGGCTAGATATCGTTGTTTCGGAGTTGGATTCTAGAGGAAAGGCGGTGTTAGAGGCTTGATTGCTATTTCCGGACCGAGGTAAGTGTTTGATCTAACTTTGGCTTGAGGGAATAGGATTAGAGTATTACAAATTGCTATTTGCTAAATGATCGAGTGCAGTGTATAGGCGTGGTGACGAGTGCCTATATACCGGAGTCTAGCATGATCGTGGATCCTTATTTGTGCTTGTTTTTGAGATAATTTGGAACTCTTCTAAGCTAATTAATGATAACTATATAATGTGAAGAGTTTGACGATAAATCATGAAATATTAATATTTTGGAGTGCTGGCTCGAATGATAAATACCATTGAGTAAGAGATGAAAGTACTGAAAGGAGTTGTAATTGATCCCTTGCCGGGATTGTTAAATATACTGAATATTTTTCCTTGCCGGGATGTGAAGGCTAGTGATGTTGTTCCCTTGCCGGGATTTAGTTGTTTATTGTGTTATTCCCTTGCCGGGACATTTCTTATTATTGTCTGTTTTTCTCTCGCCCGTTTGGTTGTGACTGCTGTTTGGGTGAGGAAGAGTGTAACGCACGAAGGGTCATTCCGTGCTATTTTTGATTATATTTGCACGAAGGGTCATTCCGTAATATTTTTGACTATTTATGCACGAAGGTACATTCCGTGCTCTGATTTGATTATATATTGCACGAAGGGTCATTCCGTGCCATGAAATGAGAGTTAAGTGAGGGAAGCACGAAGGGTGATGCCGTGCATTTTATTCGATTGCCTTGGGTGAGGATGAGAGTAAAAGCACGAAGATTGATGCCGTGCAATTATTGAATTTATTATCCTTTGATAGTTATTATTGTGCCATGTTTTCTTAATTACGCTGATAAATTTTATATTCAGATTGTACTTCCCCACAGCATATTTCCCTTCCTTTTTAATTCTTTAGTTTCGGTATTTCTTTTCCTTTTATTGTATATATGTACATAGGATTGTACAGGTTGATTTGTTAGTCTGGTCTAGCCTCGTCACTACTTCGCCGGGGTTAGGCTAGGCACTTACCAGCACATGGGGTCGATTGTGCTGATGCTACACTCTGTGCATTTATTTGTGCACAGATCCAGGAGCAGCTTTTGGACAGCAGCAGTAGGTTCTCTATCTGGGAGCTATCTTCAGTCCAGGGACTCTCTCGAGGTAGCCTAGCTGGCGTTCGCAGGCCGAAGTCCCTTTCCTTTATTTCAGTTTATTTTCATTGTACCAAAACAGACATATGTATTTTTCTTTCATTCAGACTTATTTGTAGTATTCTATAGTAGTCCGTGAGCTAGTGACACCAGATTTTGGGTAGTGATGTGTTTCAACTTCCGTATTTTTATATCGTTTTGTTAAAACTAAAGTCTTCCGCACTTATTTAATTATTGTTAGGATATTATATTATTGAGGGTGGACAGAGAATGTGTAATGTTTTGGCTGGCCTAGCTACGTTAGTAGGCGCTATCACGACGCCCGATGGTGGGATAAATCCGGGTCATGACAAGTTGGTATCAGAGCTCTAGGTTGCATGGGTCTCGCTACTCACGGACAAACTTAGTAGAGTCTGAGGGATCGGTACGGAGATGTCTGTATTTATCCCCCAGAGGCTATGGAGTTAGAAACGTTTCACTTTTGTTCTTTCTTGTCGTGCGAATCTGTTTCTCAAATACTGATTGTCCTTCTACTATGTTCTTTTGCAGATGGAGAGAACACGTGCGTCTTCTTCTACCACGCAGCAACCCGAGCCCCCTGCAGCAGCTCCCGCGAGGGGTAGAGGCCGAGGCCGTGCCAGAGGCCGTGGTAGGGGTAGAGCTCAGCCTAAGTATCAATTCTAGAGGTGGAGCCTCATATTGATTATGATGAGGAGGTTCCAGCCCCAGCAGCTCCAGTGGGCCCAGCTCAGGTCCCAGGAGGGGTTATGTTCACCCCGGATCTTCAGGATGCTCTAGTCCGACTGGCAGGCTTTATGGACAGTGTCACCAGAGTGGGTTTGCTGCCAGTAGCACCAGCCACTTCTCAGGCTGCAGGAGGGGTTCAGACTCCTGCTACGCGTACTCTGAAGCAGGTAGCTCCCCGGACTCAGGTTCCAGTGGTTCAGCCCGCAGTGGCAGCTCAGACAGGTATTACAGCTCAGGCCGGTGATGGAGCGGCCATGTCTTCGGATTCTTTGTGGAGACTTGATCGGTTCTCCAATATTTTCACCACCACTTTCAGCGGTGCTTCATCAGAGTATCCCCAGGATTTTCTATTCAGTTGTCATGAGATTCTCAGGACCATGGGTATAGTAGAGACCAACGGGGTCGATTTTTGCACCTTCAGGCTTGCAGGATCCGCCAAGATTTGGTGGAGGGATTATTGCCTATCTAAACCATCAGGGTCTCCATATTTGACATGGGATCAGTTCGCGGACTTATTCTTGGAGAAGTTTCTCCCCGTCACTCAGCGGGAGGCACTTCGTAGGCAGTTTGAGCGCCTCCAGCAGGGCTCCATGACAGTTACACAGTATGAGACTAGATTTGTTGATTTGGCACGCCATGCAGTTGTGATACTCCCTACAGAGCGAGAGAGGGTCCGGAGATTCATTGATGGATTGATTCAGCCGATCCGTCTTCAGATGGCCATGGGAGTTGGTAGTCATATTTCCTTTTAGGAGGCGGCCAATGTGGCCCGCAGAGTTGAGATGGCCCTCACACGGGGAGGTAGTCAGACGTCGGACAAGAGGTCTCGTTATTCTGGTAGATTCAGTGGTACCTCCTGGAGGTAGGGATTCCTATGGTAGAGGTCAGGCATCGAGGCCCTTTCAGTCTGTGCTTCAGGTTTCTCATGGTGCTCCAGGCAGCGGAGGTTCTCAGCAGTATTATTCATATCAGCAGCCTATCAGTGCACCCCCACTTTAGAGCTTCAGGGGAGGACATTCAGGTCGATAGGGCCAGCAGTCGCAGCAGCCGAGATCTTGTTATGGTTGTGGTGACCCCGGTCACATTGTCAGGTTTTGCGCTCGAGCATCGGGCAGCTCTCACCAGCAGGGTCCTCGCCCCATGATTCAGGTAGCAGGTGATCCACAGCCCGCCCAGCCAGCTAGAGGCGGGGGTAGGGATCATAGAGGTGGAGGTAGGGACCGTAGAGGTAGAGCTCGGACCGGCAGAGGCAAAGGTCAGCCAGTAGTTGATCGCCTTAGAGATGCTATTCAGGGAGGTGGGCCCCAGCCCCGTTGTTATGCTTTGCCAGCCAGGCCAGAGGCCGAGTCATCAGATGCTGTGATTACAGGTACTATTCTGGTTTGTGACAGGGATGCTTCAGTGCTATTTCACCCTGGGTCCACGTATTCATATGTGTCGTCTTATTTTGCTCCCTACTTGGCTATGCCTAGTGATGCCTTGGGCATTCCTGTATATGTATCCACGCTAGTGGGTGATTCTATAGTGGTCGACAGAGTTCATCGTTCCTGTGTAGTAGTATTTGAGGGTCTTGAGACCTGTGTTGATCTATTGCTTCTAGACATGGTTGATTTTGATGTTATATTGGGGATGGATTGGTTGTCCCCGTATCATACTATTTTGGATTTTCACGCCAAGACCGTGACCTTGGCTTTACCAGACTTGCCCCGATTGGAGTGGAGAGGTACCCCAGGACATACCACCCGCAGTGTCATTTCATATGTTAAGGCTCGACGCATGGTCGAGAAGGGGTGTTTAGCTTATTTGGCATATGTTCGCGATTCCAGCAGGGAAGTTCCTTCTATTGATTCAATTCCTATTGTTCGGGAGTTTCCAGAGGTTTTTCCTTCAGACCTGCCGGGTATGCCGCCCGATAGGGATATTGATTTTTGTATTGATTTGGCCCCAGGCACGCAGCCCATTGCTATTCTGCCGTATTGTATGGCCCCGCCAGAGCTGAAGGAACTAAAGGATAAATTGCAGGATTTGCTTGTGAAAGGCTTCATCAGGCCTAGTGTTTCTCCTTGAGGTGAGCCAGTTCTATTTGTGAAGAAAAAGGATGGATCGATGAGGATGTGCATTGATTACAGGCAGCTGAACAAGGTGACAATAAAGAACAAGTACCCACTACCGAGGATTGATGATTTGTTTGACCAGTTGCAGG
>MU697064.1:96939-123634 GCA_026770625.1 Nicotiana glauca | reverse complement strand
ATATATATATATATATATATATATATATTTCAGGATGTTCTCTTTTACAGGTACCCACAAACGCTGAAGTTAACAAGAGTTGAAAGCAAAATAGCAAGACACTTTGCAAGCAATTCCTGTATGATTCAATGTGCAAATCTGAAGCTACATGAACCAGCTAGAAGAATCATTCTAAGTGTTTGTCTTTTATTCTAGTTTCATTATAATAGGGCTTTTGAGTTGTACCAATCAGCTTTCTCTAGAAGCATTTGTATTAGGTACTCTGAGTGTATTGTTCAAGTTAGAGTTAACTTAAAATTATCAAAACAACCCGAGGCTAGTTGCCACAAAGAGTTAGAGGTAATTCTTAGGTTTACAAGTATTTTGTAAACACTGTTTTTGGCTCAGTGATTTAGTGGAGTGTTTGGAAAAATCCTACTGGAAAGTAGGTCGTGGATTTTTTTACTTTTTGAGCCAGTATTTTTCATGTTAAAATACTTTTCTTCTTTACTTTCTACATTTACTATTTCGCAACTATAGTGTAATGAACACGTATAAGAGCCAGATCCTTCTATAATCAGTGCACGCGAGAAATTGAATGCCGTACAAATCACCCCTCTGTGTGGTATTGAAGTATAAAATATCAAATGATATCAGAGCAAGTTATCTTTGAAGACACTAACACCTTAGGACAAGATCAAGATGAGTGCACCAATAGAAAACTAGAAAGGACAATCCACTGCTAGGCCACCACTCTTTAATGGCCAATACTACTCTTGGGGGAAGTCAATAATGAGAGATCACATACAAGGAGAGGGATATCAGCTATCGGACATTGTCATTGATGGTCCACTGGCTACTTTGAAGAAAAATATTGAAGGATTAGATGTGCCAAAGACAAGAGCTGATGTCAGTGCTGAGAACCTGAAGAAGTGGGAAAAGAATGCCAAAGCCAAAAAATAGCTTGTCTGTGGACTTGTTCCAGATGAGTACAACAGAATCCAAGGCTATTCCACTGCTAAACAAATTTGGGACACACTGCAAGTGGCCCATGAAGGAACAACTCAGGTGAAGAGATCTAGAGGAACTCTACTGTACTCTCAGTATGAAAACTTTGCTATGAAGGATGGAAAAACCATTCGGGAGATAAACACAATGTTCACTACATTGAAAAATAAACAAAAATCTCATGGATGGATTATCTGTGAAGAAGAAAGAGTTGAGAATATACTTACTAGGGCCTTGATAATTACTTAGGAAATCAAGATCAATGCCATCCAGGAATCAAAAAATATTGCCACTCTCCCTCTGGATGAATTGATTAGGAATCTCACTGCCTATGAACTTACGAGACAGACCATGAAAATAGATATAACTAAGAAGGAAAGGATTTTGGCACTCAGAATCACCGAAGGTTCTGATTTGGAAGATGATGAAACGACAATGATCACCAAAGACTTCAAGAAGTTCCTAAGGAGAGGACAGGGTTCTTCAAGAAGTGAAATCAATAACAAAGCAAAAGCCCCAGAGAAGCAAAACAATGATGGCTGCTACAAGTGTTGAAAGAATAATTACATGATCAAAAACTATCCTTTGTGGGAGATTGAATGGAAGAAGGCAAGCGCTGAACGACGGAACAGGAAGAAGGAACAAGTTCATCTCATGAAAGATAACAACAAAGGATCAACCAAGGCTATAGTTGTTGCTTAGGGAGAAAGCTCAGATGATGATGAAAGAGAACTAACGGCTATTAGAGAACTGATGAAGAAACTGAGGTAAGTATCTTTCATCTCAAAGACAAGATTAATTTTTTGTCTAAAGAAAGATTAACTGAATTATTACTAGAGCTGATTGATGAATCTGAGGATGTGAATAATAAAAAGGAATTACTATCAAAAGAATGTGTGATTTCGAAAGATAAGTAAAAAAACCTAAAACTTAGGGCTTGTGAAACTGAAAGTGAAAATACAGTGTTGAAGAACCAAGTCCATGCACTTGATACAACCGTCTTAGAAAAAGTATAAAAGCAGCTGGTCACACAAAACTCACTTTGTAAGAAAATATAGGTAAAATAGAAGATGAGTTGTATAAAAAGGATGAAAATTTAAGAGTCTTAAAGGAGGATCTGAACAAGGTCAAGCATGAGGTAGATACAAATGTAAATAGAACAGGTCCTTTGATGCATTTTCATAGCTACAAGAACATCATAGTAGCAACAGAAGAGGACTTGACTTTGGGAACTCTACACCTAAGTGGGATCCCAAAAGCAAGTACCTCACACTCTCTGAGAATAAGATTTGCACACACTGTGGAAACACTGGTCATTACAGGGGTGATTGCATTGCAAAAGAAAAGGCAGATACAAAAATAGACTGCCAAGTTGGACTAATAAGAATTTGATTTATCCTTTTGCCTATAGAAAGGGACCCAAAGTAGTTTGGGTTCCTAAGACTAACCCCTAGTTTCTTTTTGCAGGTCCAAGTGAAGGGGAATAGACAAGTATACTACATGGATAGTGGCTGCTCAAAGCACATGACAAAAAGCAAGAACCAGTTCCTTTCACTTGAGGAACTTAAAGGAGGTAATGTCTCATTTGAAAACGGAAAGAAATGTGAGATCATTTGGGTTGGAAATGTAGGTAAGACTGATTCTTATTCTATTGAGAATGTATACTTGATAGTTGGACTAAAGTACAATCTATAAATATATCACAAATGTATTATAGAGGTAACATGGTAGCCTTCACCTCTACAAAATGCTTTGTGATTAATCTTACCACCGACAATATAGTTTCGTAGGAAAAAAAAAGTGAATATCATATAGGTGGTGGATCTGTCCACACTCTCAGATAATAAAATCACTTGCTTAAGTGTGTTGGACAATAATCCTCTCCTTTGGCACAAGGGACTTGGCGATGCCAGTTTAAGTTAACTCAATAAACTAGTCTCCAAGGACTTGGTGATTGGGATGCCTAATATTAAGTTAAAGGAATATAAAGTATGTGAGGCTTGTGCAAGGGGGAAGCAGGTAAGATCTTCTGTTAAAATCAAGGAATATCCTGATCACGTGTACAAGCTTGACAAGACACTTTATGGGATCAAGCAAGCTCTGTTGATACCCAATTTTTTTTTCTGTATTTTTAAATATGTAGAATACTTTCAAAATAGTCTATATATGCATATATAAGCATATCTCAAGGTTTTATTATTTTTATTAATTTTTTCAAATATTTTAAATCAATTTATTGCCCTATTTTATCAAGAAAAACCAAATAATTGTCACCAAAATTATCATTTTTGGTGATTCGTTTATTAGATTCTCGTATTTATACTAGAATATAGTTAAAATATTTTTCACATATTTTTACAAATTTATTTAGTATTTTTAAGAATAAAATTGCATAATTGAAATAGTAGCCAATTTAGGTTTAAATTTGTCTCATATTTATAAAATGGGATAATTTATTTTTAAATTATTAATTATATACTATAATTAATTTTAGTACTTTCAATTTGTTTTTAGAAATTTATTTACTATTTTCTATAAATTAAATGGGAAAAGGGCTATTTAACTTATAGCCAAATTTGGCTTTCAAACTTAGCCTAAATCAAACAGACCCCAACCCAATTAAACCAGTCCAAAGACCAAAGCCCAATTCTTAAATCTACCCGACCCAATTTGATTAAATCTTGGCCGTTGATCAATTTTGATCAACGGTCCAGATTTGTTCTTACCAAATTAAACCAAACGACCCCTCCAAACCCCTCTCATTCCTCACTCAACTGACTCTCATCTCTATCTCTCTATCTCTGGTTCTCTCTAGAACCTTCCCCCTTCCCTTCCGCTCAGATGAGCTTCAGTCGCCTTCTCCGGCCACCTCTTTGCCTGAATCCATGGTGGTCTCACCACCTACCATTCTTCTATGACTCCTACGCGTTGGTTACTAACTTTTAAGGCCTGACCATGAAGAAGCTTAGCCCAAACCTCCGTTCGATTCGAGTTCTGTGGCTATCTCTAGCCTTGCTCCGGCGAGCCAAGGCTGTTCGAGCATGATCTCGACTCCTCCTGTTTAGATCAATGACTTTCCAAGCCTTTCTCACCATTTGGGTTCCTATGAAACCCTAGCTTTTGAGGTTATTCTGATTTCTTTAGATCCGTTCTAGATCCGTGTTTTCACTGAGCTTTTAAACGGTTTCTCGAGATTTCTTTCAAAAACTATGCTTTCAAAACCTTTATTCCGATTTAGGGTTTTGAGTTATTTAGATATTTCTTTGATTTTCTTTTTCTTTTGAGTGTTTCTTCAACTATGTTACTTTATATTTTTCTTCTACTGCGTTCTTACTAGCTTCTTCTACTATGTGCCTTTATATGTTTCTCCTACTGTGTTCTTACTAGTTCTTCTACTGTGTTTCCTATATGTTTCTTCTACCATATTCTTATGAGTTCTTCTACCATGTTCTTATGAGTTCTTCTACTATGTTTTGCATGTTGTTCTTTTACTATGCTTCCCATGAGTTTCTGCTACTGAAAGAGCATGTTAAGGGTCTCAGTTCCTTTTTGAGACCTCTGAACTCATTTCGTTAGTATCTTTCTCTTTGATTACTTGTCCTTGCATCTCTGCACTCGATTGATGGCAAGAACCCTAAATTTGGGGATTCATATGAGTTTTGAGACCATTGTCTATGTGATTTGTTTGATCTTCATCTATGAACTTGTTCGATTTCAAAAACCCTAACATCTTTGAACCTATTTCGAGTTTATGAAATCTACTACTTGATTAGGCTTCAAAAACTTTGTTTTGGCCGTTGTTTCTTTACATGGTTCTAATTCCCTGCTAAAAATTTTAAGGTCCTTCTACTAAATCCTTTGTATGACATTTGATATTATCTCTCTTCTACATTGCTAAGTTACTGATAGTACCATGTTCCTATGGTCTACTACTTACTAATTTTACAATTGCATGACGTTTTAATTTGCCCTAAATTCAGCCTAGCATACTTGTGTGCTCTTTATATGTGCTGAACTTCCCTATAACATGGCATTCAAATTTTGATTAATTTCAGACTCCCTCTGTGTAGGTCTGATTGATTCCTTTCCTTGTTTGCTGATTTTCCTGTTACTTGGTTTGAGTCGAAAACTTTCCTTAGCCTTTGTGACTGGGCTTATTCATGGACCGATAATTACAAACCTCTGACTCCTTGACTTACTGTGTACTAATTGATTCTTACCTTATTTTATTTTAACCATGTATTTCATAATTCTTCCCTTAAATAAATCCATATGTATCTACCCCTAATTGCCCACTTTGCACAAGATGCTTATTTGATTTATTTTCTTAAATAATTTTGGCTCATTACCATATAAGTATGAATTTCTTAATTAAAGGAAGTCTTATACTGATTGTTTTAATTGATACCCAGTTCCATAATTATTTTTTCTTACCTTATTTCTGCCTGTTTTTTACACGATAAATACACGAAGACTCTTAGTTTTCTAAAAAATCACTCACAGTCTTTCTGAACTTATTCTCACACTTAAAAGTATTCTCTCTTATTGTTTGTACTGTGGCCTATTACAAGACTTGTTGCTTGCTTTCTCTCTATTTGTTTCTTTGAAATCGGTGTGTACTGATTTAAGTTTTAGCACCACAACAATGTTTTTATTTACTACTTTTGTATCCCTGTTTACTGCTTATGTAGAGTTCAACACTTATTCTAGCATACTGATTTCTTTCTGCCTGTTCTACTATGAATCCAAACCCCCTATCCCCCTTATGTGTTTAAGCTATGGTTTGAGGCATGGCAATACTGCAAGTTATTGTCCATGAATCAAATTTGATCCCCTGGGATCCTAGCCTCTAATAACATGTGTTCTAGCAGGCTTACAGGTGTGCTAGCACTCTTCATTGCTGGTCATGCCTAGAGACTGCCATTGCCTAAGCAATAGGATCTTTACAATCTCCCTATTCCCCTAAACCCCTTGTGTGTACTTATTTGCAGCTGGTTCCCTCCCCTTTTTCCTTTTAGCATTCTAATCTACACTTGCACACCTTCTTAGTCTTTAGGTTCTGCCCCCCTTTTGTGAGCCTTGCCTTGGGACCTGTTGAGTTCCCTCTGAACTTGGACACTTAAGGGCTGGTCATTCCACACTGCACTCATCTCCAATCTGATAATACATTTGGGTGTAAGCATAGCCCGGAATTACTTTGAGACTCTTAGGAACTTTGACTCACTCAAATGGGAGAAAGGATTTGTATCATGATCTCTTGGAGTTTGTTTACCTCATATTTGAGACATGAAGTCTGAATCAGGCTCTCCTTGGTTGTACTTATACATATATTTTCTGATGTATTTTTATTTTTTCGGCCAATAATAATTTGTAATAAACTCTTGGGGATGGTTGGTGAAAAAGGGCGGGTAACCATGTATGCAAAAAGGGTAGATACCATGTCTATAGATATTTTAAAATCTGCATGCATATAGAAATCATGCCTATAGGTATTTTAAAATCTGCATGCATCTAGGAATCATGTCTATAGGAATTTGGAAATCTGCGCATGCAAATGCATATAAAAATCATACCTATAGGTCCTTCTGAATTCTGTATATCCATTTTCATATAGAAATCATGATCATAGGACTAATATATTCATATAGAAATCATGCCTATAGGATTTTCCAAATCTGCATATTCAATTGCACCTAGATATCATATTCATAGGTCTTAAACCAATTTTTGCACTTAGATATCATGTTCATAGGCCTTAAACTATCAACTGCAATTAGATATCATGTTTATAGGTCTTAAACAAAATTCAGCACCTAGATATCATGTCCATAAGTTTGAAGCGAGTCTTCTGCATTTTTACATTATGTTTAAAATCGACTAAGCGTAGAAATCATGCCTATAGGAACTCCTAATCAAATCTGAGCCGCTTCATTTACATATAGAGCTAAAATAAGTAATAATGGGTACTACAAGTTGCAGAACTTATAACCCTCATTAAAACTTGCCTTTCTTTTAAATGACCTGACTCCCCTTTAACCACTATGTATCCAGTTTATTTTAGACCTTGTTATTGCATTGCTTTCTGAATTCAATAAATACTATGCCTAAAGGGTCCTTGTCCAACACTTAGGCAAGCCATAGGGTAAAGTTATAAACTGAATATGTTCTATTAACTACAACTAGCAGGCAGGCCTGATTTAGGCTTCTTATCTGAATTATGTAATAAATCAGTCTGCCTCAACCTTTAAGTTATTTCACATTTAGTATTCAACCAGACCCAAAACCGTATGTGTAAGTCATGCTAATTACGTGTTTCTTTGTTTAAAGGGGAAATATTTGAGCCTTTGCCTGTTATGTGCTTTGCCCAACTTGTTATACGTGTTTTGTATGTCGCCTTACAATTTTTGCCTTTAAAACCACAAATAATCCTAACATCTCTCCCCTTTAGGATTAGCAGTCCTAAATGCCTCCAGGACTGATAGGATTGGGACGGGTAATAGCATGCAATAAGTAAACGAGATTATTCCGCTCTTTAATACCTTAAATGGGTGGGAAGGGTAGATATGGATATGATGACCACGTGATAATGTCATGTGCCCCTCATTGAGGAGTTATTACCGAGAATTGTGTGGGATGATCCATATTATTAATAAACCTAGGACCCCTATCCCTTTATTCATTATTTCTTTCTTTTTGGCATTTTAACTCTTTAAAATCAGTTTTTAATTACTCTTTCAAACCTTGTTTACTTTCAAATCTTTATATGATGAAATCCCCTTTTATTTGAGCCTATTTTTTTATATGCTAATTTTACCCAAATTAACAATAATAGTCTGGTCGGGAACCACACTAGTGGATTCTGAGGGGTGCCTAACACCTTCGTCTTAGAATAATTTCAAGCCCTTACCCCATCTCTCGTTACTCAAATCAAACCTCCTTGGTGTCCTAATGCACACTAATCATTAGGTGGCGACTCTTTAAATCAAACCCAATTCCCAAAGAGAATGAGTTGTCCTCCCAAATGTCACATACCCGATTTCGTGAGAAAAAGGGGGAACGACAGCATGGCAACTCTGATGGGAATTATTTTTAGGCTTTTACCATTTCAGGCCATTATTGTGAATTTCTACTTCTTTATGCACAATTATTTGTTTATCTCTTTTAAGCATTCAATTTCCATTTCAACTACGAAACTGACTTATCTTTTGTTTCTTTCGTTTTGTGCTTCCCTTTACTACCGCTTTAAATTATGCGAAAATGTTGTATTTATTGCTTTCTTGAACGTGCAAATACGTGACAACATGTCTTTAATTGTTTCATAATCATGCTCGACATCATATTCCACTCGTGCCAAACAAATCCTATAGCAACGCTTATAATGAGTTGTTGCGCCCTTTTCTATATCATTACCCCTAAAATCCGGAAAGCATATTTGCGGTAAAACTAGTCGATTAGCGGTGCCGTCGACAGTTTCGTGCCTTTCCCCCTTGAGTTGTCTGCTAAAGGGTACCAGTCTAAAACTCCATAGAAACCCCACTCTATTTAACTGTGCATGCATCATGGTCAAACCTAGACGAGTCAGTTATATTGTCCACATAATGACTCTTTAAGATAGCCTTGTCCAAAGTCCACTGGGTTCCCTTGAAACCCAAGAGGATATTATCACGTTCTGTGCATTTATTTGGAGAACTAAATGCTTTTATGCCAATTATTGATGTTAAATGGGCGAGTCCGGTGGGGGCAAAAAGGCCTAACCTTATTTTCTTGTAGATAATGAGGCACAAAATCCCCAAATTTGGCACGGTTACCAACATCCACTCGAGACTGCTAAGCTGGTGGAAAGATCTTCATTCTAGTGACCAGACTCTTGTTCGAAAATATCTAGGGAATTTACCCTCCCTCCTGGAAATCCAACCCAACAACAAAATCATTGAAGCTGTTACTCTCTTTTGGGATTGTGATAGGTCCGTCTTTCACTTCGGGGAGATTGAGATGACACCCTTGCTAGAAGAAATAGGAGGATTAGCCGGCTTGGTATGGGAGACTCCAGGTTTATTGATGCCTGAGAAACGTAAGGGCAGGGGTTTCCTCAAAATGATGGGTCTGAAGAAGAATACAGAACTGACATGCCTCAAAGAATCCTATATCCCCTTTGATTATTTGTATGAGAGGTACAGTCACAGCAAATCCTACCGTACCTATCCTGATGAGTTTGCCATCAGCTCATTGGGACATATCCATCGAAGGGTCTTTGTATTCATGTTCTATTTTCTGGGGTTGATTGTGTTTCCAATGAAGAAAGCAAGAATCCACACCCGACTAGCCATGGTTACTAAAAACTTAATGGAAGGAATTGGAGGGTAACCATTCAGCATTGTGCCCATGATCATCGCAGAAATATACCAAGCCCTAGAAAAATGTCAACGGGGATCTAGTCACTTCAAGAGTTGCAATTTGCTACTTTAGTTGTGTCTCATGGAGCATCTACAAAAGGGTGAATACCGACAAGAGATTCAACAAAGGGGCTGGGATGATCATATCGCTTTCCATCACCCAAAGCGAATGAATTATATCCCTGATATGTTTGCTTAGCCAGAGGATGCCAAAGGATGGTTTGAGCTATTTGATAATTTGACCAAGGAACAAGTACAATGAATGTTCGAATGGTTCCCAACTAAAGAATTCATTGCCCGATCTCGAAAGACACCTTTTCTGATATTAATCAGTTTGAGAGGAACGTACCCTTATGTCCCTCTCCGAGTTAAGAGGCAAGCTGGTAGGAAGCAGGCTGTACCCAGGGGTGACAAGATGAGTCATTTCAGGGCTGACTTCCATGTTGACAATAGTCCTTACAAGTTCCAAGCTTAGCATATGTGGCATTGCAATATCGTCATGGGAAGGGATACTATCGAACCAGATTGATACCATGCCGGTTGTACTCCTTACTATTCCGGCTGGTTGGAGGATAATCACGATGGTCTGGGTCAATCTGGGTTCGTTCGAGGTTACAGGATCATAGATGAAAAGGCCGAGGCACATGTTAAATACAATCAGCTACGCAAAAGAATCCCTTAGTGTGAAAGTGAGCACCGTGAATTACAAGAAGCCAATCAAAAGTTAATGGAGAAATGGAAGGACATGGCCATCAATGCTAACAAGCGACTGGGATACCTGGAGCGAGGCATAGTGGAACTGGAAAGAAGGTTTCTCAAAAGGGTCAAATACTGTCAGAAGAGGGAAACAAAGGCGGACATCTAGCCAGGGCCTACCTATTGCTGGGACTTCACAAGCTAGGGAAGTTATTTGACGAAGCTAGAGATGCCGAGTCTGGGGAGGGTCCTTCAGGGACCAAGTAGATAGGGCTTTATCTTTCGCTATTTAAAATGTAATAAGGCCAATGGCCATTAGTGACTTTATTTTTCCTGTTATTTAGTGTCCATTTTGGGATTCGTCTTATTTTATATCAATAAAATGAGGCATTTAGCATTACAAGTTCTCCAAATCAAACTGCCGCTAGGCCTACCCAAATTAGGATGCGATTTACATTCCCACATTATGTGTTTAAATATTGCATCAATTTTTCATGAACCTCACTAACTTGGTTACCTTTTTGTTTTATTTTTGTCTTTGATTATTTTCCTCCCCAAAGGTTAGTTCGAGCACTCTGGCAACATCATCCTATTCCACAAGATCCAAGGGCCCTCCACCGACTCCTCCTCTCACTCTCGTCAAAAATAAGAACAAAGGAAAAATGGAAGGTTTGAACAATGACAGAAAGGAAAACTCAACTGAATGGGTAGAGGTCACTTACGGTCATGGTACTTTGGTCCCCAAGGAGAATGCCTCCCAACTGGAGCAAAAGCTGCTGAAATTTTAGGAAGAACTTGATCATGTCAGAAATTTGGCAAATTTGTCATTTTCCCTCACTACTCCAGATATCAACTTCCCAAATGCTCAAAACCCCACACTTCCACAGTGTCTCCAAAGCAAGAGAACCACACCGCTCCTCACCACGATTGCAACACCTTCCATACTTCCAACAATAATTCGTTGCTCATCCCAGAACCACAAAACTCCACTTATGATCACTACCACACCCACCACAATACCCCCATCTACGTGGAGACTGTGCTGCACTCCACCACACCCGAGTCTGATGATAAAGATTTGCTTATCAAGAAGCTGGCTGAATAACTTAAGAAATTGACTAGCAGAATTCAGGGCGTTAAAGGGAGTAAGGGAATTGAAGGGCTGAACTACAAAGATCTTTGCATACAACCCGATGTCGAATTGCCCGAGGGGTACAAACCTCCCAAGTTCGAGATGTTTGGTGGTACAGGGGATCCGAGGGTCCACTTAAGAACATACTGTGACAAGCTGGTTGGAGTGGGAAAAGATGAGAAAATCTGCATGAAGCTTTTCATGAGAAACAAGAAGGGAGATGCTTTGACTTGGTACATTAGCCAAGATCCAAAGAAGTGGACGAGCTGGGTAAGTATGGCGTTCGACTTTATGGACAGGTTCAGGTTTAACACGGAGAATGCGCCAGATATGTTCTACATTCAAAATCTAAAGAACAAGCCCACAGAAACCTTCTGCGAGTATGCTACTCGTTGGAGGTCCGAAGCAGCTAAGGTTTGACCTGCCTTAGAAGAAGAACAGATGAACAAATTCTTCGTTCGAGCCCAAGACCCAGAACGTTATGAGAGGTTGATGATGATCGAGGGCCATAAATTTTATAACATTATCAAGCTAGGGGAAAGAATCGAAGAGGGCATCAAAAGAGGTATGATTACGAACTTGAGGCCTTGCAAGCTACAAACAAGGACTTACAGTCAGGAGGTGTGTCCAAGAAAAAAGACGTAGGAGCCGTAATGGTTGCACAAAGAACCAAATCTCCTATCAAATACCAAACCTACCCAATGCCTCCACTCACATATCAGCCCACTCAAAACTACCAAGAACCCTCACCCTCTTACCAAACTCCACCACCCACTTATCAATCATCTTCACTACCCACATATCAGCCCACTTCACCCAAATATTCCCAACCCGCACATGTTTACCAAGCCTACAATACTCAACCAGCCCACTATCAATCCCCACCTGCACGCCAAAACTTCCCTAGACCCCCGACCAAACTTTAACCGAAGACCTCCAAAATAGTATACGACTATTGCTGAACCTATCAACCAGTTGTACGAAAGACTTAAAACTGCTGGTTATGTCACCCCTATACCTACTGTAACCCCTGAGAACCCTTCTCAGTGGGTTAATCCAAATAAATCATGTGCATACCATTTCGACATGAAAGGACACATCATTGACGAATGCCGTTCTCTGAAAGATAAAATCGAGACTCTAATTGACAATAATATTATTGTGGCAAAGAAACTTGCTCCAAATGTCTGCAATAACCCTCTGCCAGACCACAAGGGTGGAGGCTTTCACATGATTGAAATAGAGGATGATTGGGACTCAAGAGATCTATCGGTTTGATCACAGAAAGTGAGGCTCCAAAGAAGCCAATAGTCACCTTAATCCGATTGTAGTCCAGATTCAGCCCTCTGGGACGATGAGATAAATATGTCCATGCCACTTAAGTTTGAAGCATCATCATCTGCAAAGATGCCAGTGCCAATGGAGGTCGAATTCGTGTCTCCAGCAAAGGCACCTACACCATTCAAAGTTGCAGTTTTACCACCCAAGGCGCAGGCTCCATTCAGAGTAAAGATAGCCATGCCAATTCCAGTGGCAATGTCAGCCATAACACCATTCCATACAAAGGCTATACCATGGGACCACACAGCCAAGGCAAGAAGGAAAGGCAAGGTTATGTTCGGGGAAACTATTGCGGCACAGGGTATGACGAGAACCATCTGGAATATCTGGCTGAGTCAAGCAAGCAGGCTTCCAGCCGACCAACCATCACCGAGATCAGGCCCGATGATCTATGGAGAAAGATACAAGCCAAGGAATACTCGATCATTGATTAGCTGAACAAAACACCGGCGCAAATTTCTATCCTTGCTTTGCTACAGAACTCCGATGCGCACAAAAATGCTCTGCTAAGGTGCTGAGTGAGGCGTATGTACTGAGAAACATCACCGACGGGGAGATGGATAACATGGTTGGCCAGGTATTGGAGAATCACAAGATCACTTTTCATGAAGATGAGCTGCCACCAGAAGGGTTGAGTCACAACAAGGCATTGCACGTCACCGTGCAATACAAAGATTACTTTATCACTAGAATCCTGATTGATGAGGGTCTAGTCTCAATATTTGTCCATTGGTAACACTCAGGACATTAGGAAAGGGACTGCATGAGATCAAGGACGGGGCCATCAACGTCAAATCTTTCGACGGTTCCCAAAGGTCCACCATTGGGGAAATTAGCCTGTGTTTGCAAATGGGGCCTACTTGGTTTGATGTTGACTTTCAAGTAATAAACGTGCTGGCATCTTACAATATGTTGTTGGGAAGACCATGGATTCACGCCGCTGGGGCTGTAGCGTGAACACTACATTAGGCAGTGAAGTTTGAGTGGAATCACCAAAAGGTGATCATTCACGGTGACGGTAGTAATCCCATATACAGTCGCCAGACCATCCGGCAATAGGAGGTAGAAGAAATATAGGCGGGGAGACTTATCACCATATTGAGTGGATCAACACCGTTGATAAAGACAAATGGAGGGATAACAAAATTGAAAGCATATTGAACTAGAGTGGATACGAACCTAACAAGGGACTTGGCAAGAACCTCCAAGGAATCGCTAAGCCAATCAAACTCAAGAAACACGGCACACCTTCAGATTTGGATATGAGTATACTTGGGAAGAATTCAACCACTGGTTGCCACCATGAGGCGACACTTACTATCCATTAGAGTAGCCAATACCACGCTTGGAACAGACTTTCCAATTGGCCGAAGTTATCTATGGGTCAAAAGAAGAGGAAGCACTGGCAGTAGTGTGGAATTTGTTCTTGGAAGACGATGATATGGATTGTTGTGTCATTTTCAAGGAGGAGGGGGAGGAAAGCCCTTCCATACAGGCAGTGAGCAGAGGAGAATGCCTCAATAAATAGACCATCAGAGCCCGGCGAGCCTCGAGGTAGCAAGGCTGAACAAGCCTCATGCACTATCTTTTATTACTAGTTGACTTTCCTTTCGTATTTTTTTAATTTCGCAATAAGATCTTTAATGTTCAAAAAAGTTATGGAATTTATCAAAACATTTAGAGTTTCCTTATAAATCAACACTCTTATTATTTTCTCTCATTACTTTACTTATACAACATTACTATTACTTGTCTTGATGAACCAATGACTGTGACATGTAATGAGACAATGCAACAAACAGACATAGACTCAGAAGATGACATACCAAAAGAGATTGTTAAGGAAGTTGAGAATTTTGAAAACAGGCTGAAGTCCAACCTGGACGAGACTGAGATTGTTGATCTAGGAGATGAAGAGAATGTTAAAGAAACATGAATCAACGTTCACTTATCGTCATCAGAAAAGAAGGAATACACCAAGTTTCTAAGAGAATATGAGGACATCTTCGCCTGGTCATATGATGACATGACTGGTCTAAGTACATCTATTGTGGCACACAAACTGCCAACTGATTTGATGCGTCCACCGGTAAAACAGAAGCTAAGAAAGTTCAAGCCAGATATGAGTCTGAAAATCAAGGAAGAAGTCACCAAGTAGGTCAAAGCCAAAGTTATTAGGGTAGTGGAATACCCGCCATGGTTAGCTAACATTGTGCTAGTGCTAAAGAAGGACGAAAAGGTTAGAGTCTGTGTCAACCGGGACCTCAACCGGGCCAGTCCGAAAGACAATTTCCCCTTACCAAACATACACATCTTGATCGACAATTGCGCCAAGAATGAATTGCAATCATTTGTGGATTGTTTTGCTGGTTATCATCAGATCTGTATGGATGAAGAAGATGCTGAGAAAACGACTTTCATTACACCGTGGAGAATGTACCGCTGCAAGATGATGCTGTTTGGTTTAAAGAATACAGGGGCCACCTACATGAGGTCTATGACCACCATTTTTCATGATATGATACACGAGGAGATAGAGGTGTATGTAGACAACGCCATCACTAAGTCAAAGAAGGCTGCCGATCACATGGAAGACTTGAGGAAGTTCTTCAACAGATTGCGGAGATACCACTTAAAGATGAATCCCGCAAAGTATGCATTTGGGGTTCTCGCTGGAAAATTACTTGGGTTCATTATGATTCGCCGGGGAATAGAACTGGATCCATCAAAGGTCAAAGCTATCCAAGAATTGCCATCGCCAAAGAAAAAGAAGGACATGATGAGTTTCTTGGGGAGACTCAACTACATCAGTAGGTTCATAGCACAATCTACAATTATCTGTGAGCCAATCTTTAGGATGTTAAAGAAGGACGCCGCTACTAAATGGATGGATGAGTGCCAAAAAGTTTTTGATAGAATTAAGGAATACCTATCAACGCCACCAGTCTTAGTTCCGCCTGAGCCAGGTAGACCTTTGCTACTCTACATCACAGTATTAGATAGAGATTTCGGTTGCATTTTGGGGTAGCATGATGAAACATGGAGTAAGGAACAAGCCATTTACTATCTCAGCAAGAATTCACTCCGTACGAGGCCCGATATTCTCTGTTGGAGCGCACCTGTTGTGCTTTGACTTGTGTAGCCCAGAAGTCGAGGCACTACTTATGTGCCTATACTACATATCTCATATCAAGGATGGATCCCTTGAAGTACATTTTTTAAAAGCCCATGCCCACCGGAAAGCTAGCCAACCAGCAAATCCTGTTGAATGAATTCGACATTGTCTACGTAACTTAGAAAGCAATCAAAGGACAGGCACTAGCAAATCATCTTGACGAAAACCCCGTGGATGGAGAATACGAACCCCTAAAGACATATTTTCCTAATGAAGAGGTATCATTCATAGGAGAAGAGATTTTAGAATCCTATGATGGGTGGAGGATGTTTTTCGACGGAACAACAAATTTCAAAGGAGTCGGCGTGGGAGCAGTCCTAGTATTAGAAACCGGTTAGCATTATCCAGTGTATGCCAAACTCAGGTTCTTGTGCACCAAAAACATGGCCGAGTACGAAGGCTGCACCTTAGGGATCAAGATGGCTATTGACATGAACATTCAAGAATTGCTAGTGATCGAAGATTCATATTTGCTTATACATCGGGTACGAGGAGAATGGGAAACCAAGAACTTTAAGATACTCCTGTATCTGCATCACGTGCAAGAACTGAGGAAGAGGCTCACTAAAATGGAATTCCAACATGTTCCCAAAATCCAGAATGAGTTCGCCGATGCATTGGCTACCCTGTCATCCATGATACAACATCCAGACAAAAACTTCATTGATCCCATTCCAGTAAAGATCCGCGATCAGCCGGCTTACTGTGCCCATGTTGAGGAAGACGCAGACGAAAAACCTTGGTTTCAAGTAATCAAGGAATATTTGACAAAATAAGAATACCCAGAACTTGAAAATCCTATTTAGAAGCGCACATTTCGGAGATTATCCAATAATTTCTTCCACAGGGGAAGAATCCTATATAGGAGGACTCCTAATTTGGGACTACTCAGGTGTATCGACGCAAAGGAAACATCCAAGCTGCTAGAAGAAATCCATGCCAGGATCTGTGGTCCACATATGAACGACTTTGTCTTAGCCAAAAAGATACTCTGGGCTGGTTACTTTTGGATGACTACGAAAACATACTGCATGCAGTATGTCCGGAAATGCCACTGCTGTCAGGTACATGCAGAAATGATAAAGGTACCTCCCAATGAGCTTAATACAACAAGCTCACCATGGCCTTTCTCCGCATGGGGAATGGATGTCATTGGACCAATCGAGCCGACCACTTCCAACGGGCACAGGTTCATCCTAGTAGCAATTGACTATTTCACCAAATGGGTCGAGGCAACATCTTACAAAGCAGTGACTAAGAAAGTTGTGGCAGACTTTGTCCGCATCCGTATCGTCTGTCGGTTTGGGATTCCGGAGTCGATCATTACTGATAATGGCTCCAACCTCAACAGTGACTTAATGAAAGCCATGTGTGAAACCTTCAAAATCAAACACAAGAATTCTACAACCTACAAGCCTCAAATGAATGAAGCTGTAGAAGCCGCCAATAAGAACATTAAGTAGATACTAAGGAAAATGGTAGAGAAGCATAATCAGTGGCATGAGAAGCTATAATTTGCATTATTAGGGTATCGTACCACTATCCGCACATCGACTGGGGCAACCCCTACATGTTGGTTTATGGTACAGAAGCCGCCATTCCTGTCGAAGTAGAAATTCATTCCTTAAGAATCATACAGGAAGCTGAGCTCGTCGATGCAGAATGGGTGAAAAGTCGTTATGAGCAGCTAACTCTTATAGACGGAAAAAGAATGAATGCAGTTTGCCACGGTCAACTTTATCTGAATAGAATGTCAAGAGCCTTCAACAAGAGAGTCAAGCCGAGACAGTTCACACCGGGGCAACTGGTATTGAAGAAAATCTTCCCGCATCAAGATGAAGGCAAAAGGGAATTCTCTCCCAACTGGCAAGGTCAATACATGGTTCACTAGGTTCTGACAGGAGTAGCCCTTATACTTGCAGAAATGGACTGAGAAGTTTGGCAGAAACCAATCAATTCAAATGCAGTCAAGTGCTATTATGTGTAATCTTTGTGTTTCCCTATATGATATAATTGAACTACGTCTGATCTGATTTCTGTTTAAGAGGGGATACGTAGACAGCCTTATGGGTTCAGTCACAATTCAATAAAATTTTCATTTCCCCCGCAATTGAAAACTGGGGTAGAATTTTGAGGAAGACCCTCAGAATTTTGAGGAGGACCCTCAAAATTCTGAAGTAATTTTAGCCAATCATCGCAAGCAGTCGTCAGAAGCATCAAGCCGTTAAACTGGGGTAGAATTTTGAGGAGGACCCTCAAAATTCCATAACAAGAGAGGTCGTAATTTCTTGTGCCACATAACAGTCGTCGTTTCATCTAAAAGTTGTTTCTTAAATATATACTTATGTCATATTTGTTTTTTACAAATTCATAATGTTTATTAACGAAGTCTCTTTGTTCAGCAATGCTACCCCAATGATATATACCGTATCACCAGATCAAAGCCGAACAGGTCAAGCAAGGCCAGCGAGGGTACGAACTAACCTCCCTCTGCAAAACTCACGATTTTTCTTTGGATGCAGACACTTGGATTGTGAAAGCACCTGATATACTATACACTCACGAGACGAACATTGTTTCGGAATACGATTCTTAAAATTGTTACATTTAGCAGAATTTGCTATCCACTCACGCCGGCGATATTCCCTTTATCGCAATGTCCCCAGCAGTCACAATATCGCAACCAACTATTAGCTAAGAAACCCTATTTGCCATTTTATTCTATTTTTGCATTGCATAAGGCCACCTTTTTGCCTTGTGAGACTAAACACTGTCGCCATCTGCATTTTTTGCATTTTATAAGGCTACCATTCTGCCTTCCGAGACTAAACATTGTCTCCATCTGCATATTTCATGGCTGAAAGATTGCCACTTCATTTACACTTTCATGGCTGAAAGATCGCCACTTTATTTTGCGCTTGCATGGCTGAATGATCGCCATTTTATTTATGATTGCATGGCTGAAAGATCGCCACTTCATTTACACTTGCATGGCTGGAAAATTGCCACTTCATTTACGCTTGCATGGCTGAATGATCTCCACTTTATTTACGATTGCATGGCTGAAAGATAGCCACTTCATTTACACTTGCATGGCTGGAAGATCGCCACTTTATTTACGCTTGCATAGCTGAAAGATCGTCACTTCATTTATTCTTGCATGGCTGAAAGATTTCCACCTACTGCATTTCATGGGCTGAAAGATCGCCAAATTATCCGAGGGCGTCATTGTTCGGAGGCACCATTCTCATAGCCCGAGAATGCCATGTCATGGCCTGTATATCCCTTTAATCTTTTGCATATCATTATTCAGAGGCATCATGGTTTGGAGGCATCATTCTCATAGCCCAAGAGCATCATTTCATGGCCTGCGAATCCTTTATTATACGCTTCATGGCCCAGGACATCATGATTTGAGGACGTCATCCTAACCGTCCAAAGACAACATTCATGGTCCGATGGGAACTTGCATCATGTTTAAATTTACGCACAATATATGCTGGTATTACTTATTTGAAGGTAAATTGGCGAGCAACGACTATCTCAGCAGGAGTGATCCCGCTCCAGTTCCTACAGCCCTATTAGACCTTAACCATTCATCCTAACCTGAATATTGCGCCCGTTTTTGAAAGGTCTCCATCGGCATACTCCGCCGACGGATCTTGAACTACATATGGCCTGATTCCTGTAAGACCAGAGATATATAGGTATCTCAAAAGCCAGATCATGGCCAAACCTCTTCAAACCATTTCGTTCGGTCAAAATTGGCCATCATATCTTTACCCGACAACTCTTTCATCCTTCCTAAGTAAAGAGGGGCAGCTGTTGATATCCAATTTTTTTGTATTTTTAAATATGAAAAATACTTTCAAAATAGTCTATATATGCATATATAAGAATATCCCAAGGTTTTATTATTTTTCTTAATTTTTTCAAAGATTTTAAATCATTTTATTGCCCTATTTTATTAAAAAAACCAATAATTATCCTCAAAATTATCATTTTTGGTGATTCGTTTATTGGAATATCATATTTATACTAAAATATAGTTAATATATTTTTCATATATTTTTATAAATTTATTTAATATTTTTAAGGATAAAATTGCATAATTGCAATATTAGCCATTTTAGGTTTAAATTTGTCTCATGTTTATAAAATGGGATACTTTATTTTTAAATTGTTAATTATATACTATAATTCATTGTAGTACTTTCAATTTATTTTCAAAAAATTATTTACTATTTTCTATAAATTAAATGGGAAAAGTGGCTATTTAACTTATAGCCAAATTTGACTTTCATACTTAGCCTTAATCAAATAGACCCCAACCTATTTAAACTAGCCCAAATCATCTAATTACACCAGCCCAAAGCCCCAAGCCCAATTACTAAATCTACCCGACCCAATCTGATTAAATCTTGGTCGTTGATCAATTTTGATCAATGGTCCAGATTCATTCTTACCAAATTAAACCAAATGACCCCTCCAAACCCCTCTCATTCCTCACTTAACTGACTCTTATCTCTATCTCTCTATCTATTCTTCTCTCTAGAACCTTCCTCCTTCCCTCCGCTCAGATGAGCTTCACTCGCCTTCTCCGGCCACCTCTTTGCCTGAATCCATGGTGGTCTCACCACCCACCAGCTTTCTATGGCACCTACACGTTTGGTTACTAACTTTCAAGGCCTAAACACAAAGAAGCTTAGCCTAGAACTCTATTCGATTCAAGTTCTATGGCCATCTCCGATCTTGCTCTGGCATGCCATGGCTGTTCGAGTCTGACCTTGACTCTTCCTGTTTAGATCAATGACTTTCCGAGCCTTTCTCATCATTTGGGTTCCTTTGAAACCCTAGCTTTTGAGGTTCTTTGGATTTTTTTAGATCTGTGTTTTCACTGAGCTTTAAAACGGTTTTTCGAGATTTCTTTCGAAAACTATGCTTTCAAAGCCTTTATTCCGATTTGGGGTTTTGAGTTATTTAAATATTTCTCTGATTTTCTTTTGCTTTTGAGTGTTTTTTCTACTATGTTTCTTCTACCATGCTCTTATTAGTTTCTTCTACTGTGTTCTTACTAGCTTCTTCTACTATGTGCCTCTATATGTTTCTCCTACTGTGTTCTTACTAGTTCTTTTACTATGTTTCCTATATATTTCTTCTACCATGTTCTTATGAGTTCTTCTACTGTGTTTCTCTTTGATTACTTGTCCTTGCATCTCTGCACTCGATTGATAGCAAGAACCTTAAATTTGGGGATTCATATGAGTTTTGAGACCATTGGCTATGTGATTTGTTTGATCTTCATCTCTGAACTTGTTCGATTTCAAAAACCCTAACCTCTTTGAACCTATTTCGAGTTTCTGAAATCTATTACTTGATTAGGCTTCAAAAACTTTTTTTCGACCTTTGTTTCTTTACATGGTTCTGATTCCCTGCTAAACTTTTTAAGGTCCTTCTACTGGACCCTTTGTATGCCATTTGATACTATCTCTCTTCTACATTGCTAAGTTACAGAGACTACCATGTTCCTATGGTCTACTACTTACTGATTTTGCAATTGCATGACATTTTTCTTTGCCCTAAATTCCGCCTAGCATACTTGTGTGCTCTTTATATGTGTTGAACTTCCCTCTAACATGGTTTTAAAATTTTGATTAATTTCAGACTCCCTTTGTGTAGGTCTGATTATTCCTTTCCTTGTTTGCCGATTTTCCTGTTACTTGGTTTGAGTCGAAAACTTTCCGTAGCCTTTCTGACTTGGCTTATTCATGGACTAGTAATTACAAACCTCTGGCTCCTTGATTTATTATGTACTAATTGATTTTCCTTATTTTGTTTTAACCGTGTATTTTAAAATTCTTCCCTTAAATAAATTCCTATATATCTACCCCTGATTGCCCACTTTGCACAAGATGCTTATTTGATTTCTTTCCTTAAATAATTTTGGCTCATTACCATTTAAGTCTGAATTCCTTAATTAAAGGAAGTCTTACACTGGTTGTTTTAATTGATATCCAATTCCATAATTATTTTTTCTTACCTTATTTCTGCTTGTTTTTCACACTATAAATACACGAAGACTCTTAGTTTTCTAAAAAAATCACTCATACTCTTTCTGAACTTATACTCACACTCAAAAGTATTCTCTTTTATTGCTTGTATTGTGGCCTATTACAAGACTTGTTGCTTGCTTTCTCTCTATTTGTTTCTTTGAAACTGGTATGTCCTGATTTAAGTTTCAGCACCACAACAAGGTGTTGATTTACTACTTTTGTATCCCTGTTTACTGCTTATGTATAGTTCAACACTCATTCTACCATATTGATTTATTTCTGCCTGTTCTACTATGAATCCAAAATCCCTATCCCCCCTATGTGTTTAAGCTATGGTTTGAGGCATAGCAATATTGCAAGTTACTGTCCATGAATCAAATTTCATCCCCTGGGATCCTAACCTCTAATAACATGTGTTCTAGCAGGCTTACAGGTGTGCTAGCACTCTCCATTACTGGTCATGCCTAGAGTCTGCCCTTGTCTAAGAAATAGGCTCTTTACAGTCTCCCTATTCCCTAAACCCCTTGTGTGTACTTATTTGTAGCTGGTTCCCTCCCCTTTTTCCTTTTAGCATTCTGATCTGCACTTGCACACCTTCTTAGCCTTTTGGTTCTGCCCCCCCTCTTGTGAGCCTTGGCTTGGTACCCTTTGAGTTCCCTCTGAACTTGGACACTTGAGGGTTGGACATTGCATACTGCACTCATCCCCAATCTGATAATACATTTGGGTGTAAGCTTTCCCCAGAGTTCCTTTGAGACTCTTAGGGAACTTTGACACACTCAAATGGGAGAAAGGCTTTGGATCATGATCTCTTGGAGTTGGTTTACCTCATATTTCAGACATGAAGTCTGAATCAGGCTCTCCTTAGTTGTACTTTTACTTATATTTTTTGATGTATTTTTTATTTTTTTGGGATGTAATAATTTGTAATAAACTCTTAGGGATGGTTAGTGAAAAAGGGCGTATAACTATGTATGCAAAAAAGGGTAGATACCATGTCTATAGGTATTTTAAAATCTGTCTGCATATAGAAATTATGCCTATAGGTATTTTAAAATCTGCATGCATCTAGGAATCATGTCTATATGAATTTGGAAATATGCGCATGCAAATGCATATAGAAATCATGCCTATAGGTCCTTCTGAATTCTGTATATCCATTTTCATATAGAAATCATGATCATATGACAACTATATTCATATAGAAATCATGCCCACACGATTGTCCAAATCTGCACATTCAATTGCACCTAGATATCATATTTATAGGTCTTAAACCAATTTTTGCACTTAGATATTATGTTCACAGGCCTTATGAAATCAACTACAATTAGATATCATATTCATAGGTCTTAAACAAAATTCAGCACCTAGATATCATGTCCATAAGTTTAAAGTGAGTCTTCTGCATTTTGACATTACGTTTAAAATCGACTACACATAGAAATCATGCCTATATGAACTCCTAATCAAATCTGAGCCGCTTCATTCACATATAGAGCTAAAATCAGTAATAATGGGTACTACCAGTTGCAGAACTTATAACCTCCACTAAAACTTGCCTTTCTTTTAAATGACCTGACTCCCTTTTAACCACTACGTATCCAATTTATTTTACACATTGTTATTGCATTGCTTTTTGAATTCAATAGATACCATACCTATAGGATCCTTTTCCAACACTTAGGCCAGCCTTAGGGTAAAGTTATAAACTGAATCTGTTCTATTAACTACAACCAGCAGGCAGGCCTGATTTGGGCTTCTTATCTGAATTATGTAATAGATTAGTCTGCCTTAACCTTGAAGTTATTTCACGTTTAGTATTTAATCAGACCCTAAACAGTATGTGTAAGTCATTCTAATTACGTGTTTCTTTATTTAAAGGGGGTATGTTTGAGCCTTTGCTTGTTGTGTGCTTTCCCCAACTTGTTATACGTGTTTTGTATGTTGACTTAGATTTTTTGCCTTTAAAACCACAAATAAGACTAACATCCCTCCCCTTTAGGATTAGTAGTTCTAAATGCCTCTGTGACTAATAGGATTGGGATGGGTAATAGCATGCAATAAGTAAACGAGACTTACAGAAGAAAATTCTCAGGAAAGAACTTGGTTCATCAAGATTAGATTGTATGTACTCAACACTCTGATAGCTGTATTTGGATCATGATAAAAAAAAGAGTACCAGTTAATCCCAATATCCTTCAAGTCTATCTATTACAAACGAACCAGTTTCACCAAAAAGAGTTCCACGCACCATAATTGCCTAGAATCTAGTCCAACGTCTATTTAAACTGACTTTCCCTTATTGATTAGACCTCTGAAATTCAAAAATTAGCCGTTACCCACTCCAACTCTCCCTCTTTAAATTGATTATTCCTTAACCATTTCTTCATTTCTAATCTTTCAAGATGCCAAAAATTCTCTATATCTTCTCTCATTTCTTCTACACATACATCTCTTCTACACACATCAAATGGAAAACCTGTGTGAAAACCTTCTTCACAACCCAAGGAATCATCACCCACACCTTCATCCACCTCTACCTCCAAGAAAGGACAGTTCAAGATGCTTGATCGTAAGACAGTGCCTGGAAGTGAACTATCTAAGAAACTAGATGAGAAATTAATGGCCAGTCAAGAAAAGGAACCCCAAAAATCAGAAGAATCCTTCAAGTCTGCAACTGAGAGGGAAGAACTTGTTTTGTCTGAAATAGAACAGGAAACCTCTAGGCTAAAGTTACATCTATTGTCATTTTTAACGTGGCTAAAAATTTGGAGAACGGGTTTGTTCTTGATGGTACTATTACTAGGGTAGAGACTACGGAGTATGGTAAAATTTGTGGTAAACATAAAAAAGAAAATAAAAAGAGATTGAGGGTATTTTAGGAGATGTTAGAGACCCCTTAAAGATTTACTGAAAAGGGTGTCTGATAGCTACAATCCAAAGAAGAAGAATAGTTCAAAAGTTAAAGTCTCTGGAACTACTAGGGCGTAAAAAAAGATAAAGGCTACATCTTCTATCCCTGTAGAGACTCTTCCTATAAGAGGAAGAGCTATAAGGAGTCAGAGAAAGCAGAGTGTGGCTGATCTTGATAAGGCCTTAGCTGACAGTAAAAGGAAAGCTGCTGAAAAGGGAAAGAAGAAAGTGAGTGAACCAATTGAAGCAATTGAAATTGAGGAAATGGACCTTGTCCTTCATGATGAGGACGAGAAAGATGAGGTGGAGGATGTGAATCCAAAGGCTAAGAAAATAAAAACTTCTAAAATGAAGTACCCTACAAAATCTGTTGATAAAACCCTCTACCTTGGAAAAGAGACCAAGTCTGCCATAACATTTAGAAAAGTGTTAGTAGTGGAAGAGGAGAGTGGGGAAGAAGAGGAGACTGATGAAGAACATGACAAGATGGTGAAGTTTGTCAAAAGAACAATTCTGAAGGGTAGACTCCTTAGAGATTTGTAGGAGGAAAGAATGGTGATGTTGCTAGAGAAGCTAGAATTTGAAGGATGGAAGGACATGGTCTTTCATCTGGAAGAAAAACTAGCAAGCAGAAATTATGGAGTTCTTGGCTAACTTTGAGATCAAGAATGACAGGGTAACCAGTATAGTGAAAGGGGTGACTATGAGCTTTGATGACAAGGAACTAGGAGAAATTCTAGGGGTACCTGCTAAAGGGTACAATGATTACAAAAATATAAAATTGCCAAGCCTAGAAAACCTACCTACCCCTTATCATTACCAAGAAATTTGCTGACAGGGACTTGGAGCTACAACCTGGGTTGTATACAAGAGTAAGATAAATCCTGCCCTTGATTACTTGTGACTATGAGGTCCATGCTGCTCCCAAAGAACCTAATTCATCCAAGAGGGTGCCTGTGAACAACAAAGTGAGAGCTTTGGAGCAGGAAAGTGGGGCCAATTTTGCTAAGTTTGATAGGTTGAAGAAGAGGTTGGCTGAAGTAGAAACTGAGAGGGATGCTCTCAGGACTGATCTTGCAAGGGAAAAGGAGAAGAATGAAGCCATTCTTCATGACATTTTGAAGCTGCTTCAGACCAAAAACTGGTCCTTCCTAGCCATAAACCCTTCCTAGCATAGTTAGAAAACTAGTGACCCGAATGGGATATTTTTTTGTTTTTTGCTCATGTTGTAGTACTTTTATTTCCTTCTATGCTTTGTGGATAACTCTTATTAATGATAATCACTGATTTTGCTCTAATTATTTATTGATATTTCTTAGATGGCTAACATTCTTAGATTGGTACGTGATACTTGACTCCGTGATTTCATTTGAAATAGCCTAAATAGCCATGAGTAAATCTACTACGATCTGATTATCTAACATAATTATGCAACTTTTTGATGATGCCAAACGGGGACAGATAGGTTGTGCTTTTTTTTCTTTGGACTGTGATTTTTATAATCTAATGAACTTGTTCCTTGATAATTTATGACTTTGAAATGGAAAGTATTCTAACATTGTGTTGATATTGAGCTGAGTTGAAACATGTTTCATGCTTATGAAAAGCATAGAGTTCGTAATCATCAAAAGGGGGAATTTGTTGGATGAGTAAGCTTGTTTTAATGATTGACAGAAACACATGCATGCACCAAATACAAACACAGTATACACAAGGTACAGGCAGATTCAAGCACAAGACATTCACATGAAGAAGATAAGAATAAGTGGTTATATATGATATTACCTGAATGAAAATGTTGCATAATTGATAAAGAGCAGGACTCCTTACCTAAAGAGAACTCTATCCTAGATAAAGGAGGAGTTAGAAGTTGAAGATAACCGGAACTTTTCCACCATGGAAGAATGTAGCATTAGAACTCTAGTTAATCCTATTCTACTAACTATATATATATATATATATATATATATATATATATATATATATATATATATATATATTT
>MU697064.1:41575-79745 GCA_026770625.1 Nicotiana glauca | reverse complement strand
GGGGGGGGGGGGGGAGGTTGTTGAGAAGCAACAACTTCTCGAGCAGGCGGAGTCTTCTCGACTAGATGCTCAGAGAAATGTTGACATCCTTGAGCTGGTGGACAAGACTCTCCATTCTGAGAGGGATAATTCTTTGTCAACTTCTAGGGCTAAAGAGGACCGGCTTGAGGAGAGGATTGGAGAGTTGGACAAGGAAAATTCCAAGCTGCATGAACTACTTGCGTGGCCCTCTGTGTCTAATGCTTCTGAGTATCCAAACATTCCTCGAGAGTTGTATGAGGAGTGGATCCATGCTAAAGCCCGGATGGATGTGATCCCCGATTTGAATAAGGCAGGCTCTATTATTGAGATGGAACTCGAGAATACTCAAGTCAAAGCTCGTGAGGCTATGATAACTAGGGATTCTAGCCTATTTTATGCTTCTTTTTGCTTAGGTTTTGGATTAAAAGTATGTACAAGTATTCCTGAAAGCTCACTTATTGTGCTTGTTTGCAGTTTTTGGTCAAAAAGAAACAAGAAAGTCATAACCAGCTCATAAAGGAGTGAAACATGCACAAGTTCAAAACTGAGTCAAAGGCATTGACAGTGAAGAATTAGAGCGGATGCGAAAGGTCCACTGCTGAGGCATTATTTATTACGCTCTCAGCGGATTGAGGTTCATGGAGTCATTTTTGGGTTTAACAGTCACCGCTGCCCGCAGTAAAATTGCGCAGGAGTGGAATCATCTGACGCGGCCGCGATCCAACTCTTCCCCTTAGTGGAATTAAGAATTAGAGAACTATAGCTTGGAGCTCAAATTGAGAAGCACGGTCCACGAACATATTTCACAGCTGCGGTTGAAGGTAGTGTTAAGGCGGGTGATTTTTCGCTCCCAATGGACTCAAGTTCAGAAGAGAAGAACCACGGTGCTCGCTTGCTTTTGCGCGGCAGCAGAAGTCCAAGCACTGAGGCGACCAGTTTTTCGCTATCAGCGGAATCTCTGTAGGGGCAATGTTGTCCGAAAAATTTAACTGTGTATAAATAGTTCTTTTTCAGATTTTTAGGGTATTTGTTGTTTTGTGGAGCACGTGAACAACCACTTTTTGCTTGTTAGAGTAATTTAAGAACATCTTTAGCAATTAATCATAGATTTTACTCTTGTAACTAATTTTTATGGCTTATATTTCATCTCCATATTTGATTTCTTCTTTGATTATGAGTAGCTAAATCCATTAGCTAGGGTTGTGACCCAACCCTAGTGTAGGTATTTAATGGGTCTTCAATTTTAGGGCTTAGATGTTTATGGGTTAATGATATTTAGCTTGATTCATGCTTTAATATTTGAATTGGTGGTTGCAAACATTGATTTGTGCATTTTTGACTTAAGCTCTTCTTGAGAAAGAGAGACGAAGTCCAGAAAAGTTAGGCTAACAAGAAATTGGGGTGCATTCAAGAGATTGATAGTCCCAATTAAAGGGTTAAACCTAAAGATAGTAATACCCGACCTGAGCCAATTTTGCTTGCATTGTTTAAACACCAATCGAGCTTGAGAAAGCCAATTAGGGCAAAGTCAGTCAAACTACCGAGAGGTATAGTGTGAGTAATCATGTGCAATGGTTATATCATGATCTCAATTACAACAGGTTTGCCTTAAGTTTTAGACCTCGTTAGATATGTACCTGTCCCACCCCCTTTTTCTAAGGCAAAATCGGGTTTATGACATTTGGGAGGACAACTCGTTCCTTTTTGGGAATTGGGTTTTGAATTGAAAAGTCGCCACCTAATGATTAAAGTGCATTAGGACACTAAGAAGGGTTTAAATTGAAGAACAAGAGTTTGGGTAAGGGCTAGAAATTATCTCGGGAGGAAGGTGTTAGGCACCCCCCAAGATCTACTAGTGTGGTTCGCGGCCATGTTATAATTGTGACTTCACTTAACAAGTAAACAAATAAGGGTTCAAATAGAGGGAGTTTTCACATAATATTGCAAGCAAATTGAAATTTGAGGAGAAGTAAAGTGGGCAGAAATTTTAAGAAAAGATTTAAACAATAAATTAAAACAAGTAAAAGGGAAGGGGATCCTAGGTTTATAACCAATATGGACCACATCAATGCAATACCGGACAATCACTCCTCAGAAAAGGGGTTGCACGTGGTATTAGCGCACCATTCATCATGTCCATATCTACCCTTCCCACCCGTTAAGGTATTAAAATGCGAAATAGTATCGTTACTTATTGCATGCTATTACCCACCCCAATCCTATCAGTCCCGGAGGCATTTGGGACTACTAATCCTAAAAAGGGGGAGGGAGTTGGGGGCTTTTTTAGAGTTTAAAAGGATAAACATCTAAGAAACAAAACACATAATGCAGTTAGGGGAAACATATAGCAGATTAAAGGCTCAAACAAGCCTCCTCACTTAAAGAAACAAATCATCTAACATGGCTTCAAATACTGGTTATAGTGTGAATTAAATTTAAAGCATTAGGACATGCTGCTTTATCACATATTTCTCATATGAGAAGTCCGAATTAGGCCTTGTCTGGTTGTAGTTTATCAGGGACTGACACAGCTGATTAATTACCTACTGGTTTGCCTAGATGAGGCCTATAAGAATGATATCTAACAATGCAGAAGACGTACTGATTTTAAACAAAAGGTTACTAGTTTTATAAACAAAAGTTCTGCAGATTTTAAACGACCTTGCTACTGATTTTAAACTCATAGATGAAATAGATGAAGCTGATTCAACTGATTACATCCTATAGGCATGATTTCTAAGCGTCGTTGGTTTTAAGACGATTACGCTAGTGTAGGAGTCCTATAGGCATGGTATCTAGAGTGAAGTTGATTATTATTAAACCTATGATTATTTGCCTAATGACAGATTTCTATATGCAGAAACTTATAGGCATGGTTTCTAATGTAGTAATGAAACAATCTTATAGGCATGATTTCTAATGTAGTAATGAAATAATCTTATAGGCAGGATTTCTACGTGTAATGTATAACTTTTAGGCAGGATTTCTAAATGTGTAAGCACAAAAACTTATACATGATTTCTATATGTAGAAACTTATGGGCAGGAGTTCTATATGTTACGCATAAAATGTAGAATTTGTAAATAGTAATCCCTATGAGCATGTTGTCTACCTATATGCATACATAAAGGACCCTCCCCTTTTCACTAGAACCCCATACTTATTACAAATTATTACAGACCCGAATGAATCAAGAAAGATAAAAAAAATTACATCAGAAATTCAAGCTACAACCAAACAGCTTAATTCAGACTCAAGGTCCAACAATATGAGATAAACCAACTTCCAGGATCACTTTTCCAAGACCTTTCTCTTATTTGGGATGTGTCAAAGTTCCCTAAGAACCTCAAAGGGCTCGGGGCAGTGCTTGCACCCCAAATACATTGAAGAATGAGATTATAGTGCAGTGTGGAAGGGCCAGCCCTCAAATGTACAAGTTCAGAGGGAACTCAAGGTCCCAAAGCAAAGCTCATAGGAGGGGGGGGGGGACAGAACTTAGAGTCATAGAGTAAGTGTAAGTGCATAGAGGGGAATTAGGGAGTCCAGGGCAGGCTATTGGTCATGCCCAGCAATCAGGAATGCTGGCACACCCCAGACCAGCCTATTAGCCAAATCTTAGGAGTTAGGATCCATTGAAGATCAAGTTCAGACCTAAGCAGTAATTTGGATACTGCCAGGCCAAAACCTTAACTCAGACACATAGAGGGGAATAGAGGGCAGGGATTCACAATAGAAACAAATGCAAGGAAAGAACACACATAGTTTAATCACTGAACATGAAAAACAAAGTAAACAAGAATGCTAAAACTATAAAGTAAACACAAAGAGGTGAGGTAGAAAAATTAAATCAGACATACCAGTTTCAGGGAAAAACAAGTAAAAAATAGTAGTCTTGAAAAGCCAATTTGTAAGCAAGCAGTTCCAAAAGATCTCAGAAAAGCAGAGTGTTGAGAGAGTATTGAACTCAAAGCAGTATTGTAAGTGTGTAAGTTGAAAGTAAAAAGTTCGAGGTATTGAACTCGAAGCAGTATTATAAGTGTGTAAGTTGAAAGTAAAAAGTTCGAGGTATTGAACTTGAAGTGTCTTTAAAAGTGCAGAAGGGTAGTGCCTTTTATAGTGCAGAGAAGCAAGTAAGCAAGGTAAGAAAATAGTTTGCAATCAATCGCATAGAATTTCCCTTCAGTTAAGGGATTTGATTTCAAACGGGTAGAAGATATTTAAGGAAAGAATTTCATTAAAACTTTCCCCAAAGTACTATAAGAAGGGGTAAATACACAGGATTTATTTAAGGCAAAAGTCCAATGGTACACGGTTTGTGAAAAATAAGGAAAGGGAATCAATCAAACATCCAGGGAAATCAAACTTACAAGCTTTTACTCGAATGAACCAAGTCAGGAAAGGGGTAAAGAAAGGTTTAATTTAAAGGCAATCAGTAAGAATCAATTATCCCCATTAAAGGACTTCAGAATCAATTAATAAGTTGGTAAAACATTTTTTGAAAGAAGAGTTCTTATATATATAAAGCACACAAATATGTAAATCAAGAAAAGACTGTCAAGTTATTTAGAAGAGAGTTTAATCAAAGAGAGGTTCAGAATCAAAGGCAAAAATGGGTACAAGTCCAATTTCTAGACTCAGAATGAGTCTGAGAGTCCAGGGTCCCAAAGTGGAACCCTAATTCAAACACAAAAATCAAAATCGCCAAAGGAAACCATAAATCGGGGTTTCAAGATGAATCGGACAATAGAGATGAGAGGGAAAGCCACTCGATAGAGGTTTCGAAGTCTTTTCCAAAGACTTATGAGAAATAAACAGACACGATACACAGTTAAGTGCATGGAGAACACGTTTTTTTTTGAGAAAAACTCGGAACTTAAACGAGTTCAGAAGAAAAAGTGATACAAACTTGGGCAAAAAATATACGAATCATGCTTAGTAAGAACACAAACATAGTCCAGTAAAGAAAACAACATCAAAGAACTCACAGTAAACACATATAGTAGAGGAGTAAGAAAAACATGACACGGATTAACATGTGAGTACATGAGTAACATGTATAGCAGAAAAAGAAAGTAGAAACGTAGTAAGAGAAGTCATACGAGCATAACACAGACAAACACACATAAAGAAAGAACAAAAAAAATCAGAAAGATGCCTTTGAAAATCCTTTCAGAAACCCTAAATCGAAATTAAACGATTTAAAAAAGAGAATTTGGGGAAAACCTTTAAAAAGTTCAATAGAACACAGACATTTTCCAGATCTAAGAAAAAAAATAAGCAAGCAAAGAACCTCGGACATCTTAGGGTTTTAGAGAAAACCCTAGAAATGAGAAAGGTCTTGAGGAAAGTCAGATCCTGAGTCGAAAAGGCTCATAGTACTTGAATATGCCGGGGTAATGGCCGGAGAAGCCATAGATCTACAGATCTGATAAGATCTGAAGGAGAACCTTCGAGGCCAGGTCTCAAAGCTTCGAACAACCATGGTTTACTAATGGAGGGGAGTGAGTACCAACCATCCATGGCCGGAGAAGCCATGGATTCCGGTGGAGTGGTGGTTGAAGAGGGGTAGAAGGAGGCTAGGGTTTTAGAGAGTTTGAGAGAGTTTGAGGGACAAGAGGTTTAAAAGGCGGCTGAGATACGGGAAATGAGGGATTAGGGTAGTCGTTTGGAGTTAAAAAGGTAAGGGTAGTTTGTGGCTGTTGATCATTTTGATCAACGGCCTGGATCAATAGTAGGAACCGAGCGGGTCATTTGGAATTGGGTCATAGGTTGGATCCAAATCGAATTGGGCATATTTAATTGAGTCAAATTAAGGGCTACAATCGAAATGTAATAGGGCTGTTATTGAAATAAAATGGGGCTAAATATTAAATAGCCAATTTTCCCTTTTTATTTTATAAAAATAGTGAAGATGATTTTAAAAGCAAATTAAAAGTACGGAAATAATTAATAGTATATAAATATTAATTTAAAAATACTGAACCCAATTTTACAATTATAAAATGCTATTAATCTTAAAGTAGGCTACAATTACAATTATATGCAATTTAGTCTTTTAACTACCAAATAAATTTGTAAAAATATAAAAAAATCACCTTAGCTATATTTTGGTGTAAATATGAGAATAAAATAGGTCATTCACCAAAATGATAATCTTTGAGAATAATTATTGGATTTTATACTGCTAAAATAGATAATAAATTAATTTTGAAAATCTTTAAAAATTATGTAAAATACCAAAACACTTGGGCATGCTTATATATGCATGTACATGCTATTTTGAAAGTATTTTGTATACGAAAATACATAGGGAAAAATTGGGTATCAACAGCTGCCCCTCTTTACCCAGGAAGGATGAAAAAGTTGTCGCGTAAAGATATGATGGCCAATTTTACCGAACGAAATGACTTGAAGAATTTTGACCGAGCTCTGGTTCCTAAGCTACCTACATATCCCTGGTCTTACAGGAATCGGGCCATATTTAGTTCGGGATCCATCGACGGAATATGCCGATGGAGACTTTTCAAAGAACGGGCGCGATGGATGGTCAAAATCTAGTAGGTTGCGGGAATCGGAGCGGGATCGGTCCTGCTGAGACAGCTGTTGCTAGCTAGTTTACTTGCAAATGAGCAATACGAACATATATTGTTCATAAATTTAAACATGATGCAAGTTCCTGTTTGACCATGAATGTTGTCTTTGGACAGTTACGATGACGTCCTCAGACCATGACGTCCTAAGCCATGAAGCGTATGATAAAGGATTCGCAGGCTATGAAATGATGTTCTTGGGCTTTAAGAATGATGCCTCCGAACCATGATGCCTTTGAATAATGCTATGCAAAAGATAAATGGGGGTCCTCAGGCCATGACATGGCATTCTCGGGCTATGAAATGGTGCCTCTGAACAATGATGCCTTTGGACAAGTTGGCGAACTTTCAGCCCATGAAATGTAGAAGGTGGAGATCTTTCAGCCAATGCAAGATTTAAATAGGTGGCGATATTTCAGACAAAGCAGAAATTAGATAAAGGTGGCGATATTTCAGCCGATACAGGATTTAAATTAAGGTGGCGATATTTCAGCCGATGCGGAATCTAAATAAAGGTGGCGATGTTTCAGCCGATGAAACGCAGAAGGTGGCGGTCTTTCAACTAATGCAAGATTTAAATAAAGGTGACGATATTTCAGCCATTGCAGAATTTAGATAAAAGTGGCGATATTTCAGCCGATGCAGAATTTAGATAAAGGTGGCGATATTTCAGCCGATGTAGGATTTAAATAAAGGTGGCGATATTTCAGTCGATGCGGAATCTAAATAAAGGTGGCGTTATTTCAGCCATGCAGATGGAGCTAGAGCTTAACCTCAGAAGGCAGGATGGTAGCCTTATGCAATGCATAAAATGCAGATTGAGGTAGAGCTTAACCTCGGAAGGCAGAATGGTAGCCTTATGCAATGCAGAAAATGCAGATGGAGGTAGAGCTTAACCTCGAAAGGCTGAATGGTAGCCTTATGCAATGCAGAAGAATGCAGATGGACACAGTGCTTAGTCTCGGAAGGTAGAAAGGTAGCCTTATGCAACGAAGAAGAATACAGACGGAGACAGTGCTTAGTCTCGAAAGGCAGAGTGGTAGCCTTATGCAATGCAGAAGTATGCAGATGGAGACAACGCTTAGTCTCAGAAGGCAGAAAGGTAGCCTTATGCAATGCAGAAAATGCAGATGGAGGTAGAGATTAACCTCGGAAGGTAGAATGGTAGCCTTATGCAATGCGAGAAAATGCAGATGGAGGTAGAGCTTAACCTCGGAAGGCAGAATGTACCCTTATGCAATGCGAGAAAATGCATATGGAGACAGTGCTTAGTCTTGGAAGGCAAAAAAGTAGCCTTATACAATGGAGAAAAGTAAAAGACGAATAGTAGTAAAATCTCTTAGCTGATAGCTGATTGCGATATTGTGGCTGCTGGGGACATCGTGTGCGGATAGTAATTGTAGATAGGCGATGATTCTGAGAGTTGTATTTCTGAGGAGTATGAGTGTGTAGGTATATCTGATGATTTTGCGACTTGAGTGCCTGCTTCCAAAGAAAAATTATGAGTTTTGTAGAGGGGAAGGGTTAGTTCGTATCCTCGTACTTCGCTTGTCCTGCTCAGCTCTGCCTTTTGGTGATGTTGTATATCACTAAGGTAGCATTTCTAAACAAAGTAATTTCGATATTTAGTAGAAATATAACATAAATACATAATTGAAGATAGTTTTTATTTAGATGAAACAACGACCGCGGCGCGGTTCAAGACATTGCAACCTCTTTCGCTTCGGAATTTTGAGGGTCCTCCTCAAAATTCTGCCCCAGTTTATTGAGTTGCTGCTTCAGACGGCTGCTTGCGGTAAATGGCTAAAATCAACCTCGGAATTTTGAGGGTCCTCCTCAAAATTCTAGCCCAGTTTCCAATATCGGGGGAGATGAAAATTTTATCGAATTGTGACCAAACCCATAGGGCTGCCTATGTATCCCCTCTTAAACGGGAATCAGGTCAGCTGTAGTTCAAATACATGATATAAGCAAATCATAAATGTTACACATAGTATCGCTTTACTGCATCTGAATTGATTGACTTTGGCCAAACTTCTCCGTCCATTTCTGCAAGTATGAGGGCTCCTCCAGTTAGAACTCGGTGAACCATGTACGGACCCTACCAGTTGGGAGAGAATTTCCCTTTGGCTTCGTCTTGATATGGAAAGATTTTCTTCAACACCAGCTGTCCTGGTGTGAATTTTCTTGGCTTGACTCTTTTGTTGAAGGCTCTAGACATTCTGTTCTGATAAAGTTGACCATGACAAACTACGTTCATTCCTTTTCCATCTATAAGGGCTAACTGCTCATAGCGACTCTTTACCCATTCTGCGTCATCGAGTTCTTCTTCCTGTATAATTCTCAACGAGGGAATTTCTACCTCGGCGAGAATGACTGCCTCTGTACCATAAACCAGCATATAGGAAGTTGGCCTGGTTAATGTGCGAATTGCGGTACAATACCCCAATAAAGCAAATGATAGCTTCTCGTGCCATTGCTATTCTTTTCTATCATTTCCTTAGTATCTTTTTGATATTCTTATTGGCGGCTTCTATGGCTCCATTCATCTGAGGTTTGTAAGCTGTAGAATTCTTGTGTTTGATCCTGAAAGTTTCACACATGGCCTTCATCAAGTCACTGTTGAGATTGGAACCATTATTAGTGATGATTGACTTCGAAATTTCGAACTGACAAACAATGCGGTCGCGGACAAAGTCTTCCACGACTTTCTTAGTCACTACCTTGTAAGAGGCTGCTTCAACCCATTTGGTGAAATAATCAATCTACTAGAATGAACCTGTGCCCATTTGATGCAGCAGGCTCGATAGGTCTGATGACATCCATTCCCCAAGCGGCAAACGACCATGGCGAGCTTGTTGCAGTAAGCTCGTTTGGAGGCACCTTTATCATGTCTGCATATATCCGACAGTGATGGTACTTTCAGACATACTGGATGCAGTCCGTTTCTATAGTCATCCAAAAATAACCTGCCCGGAGTATCTTCTTGGCTAAGACAAAACCATTCATATGTGGACCGCAGGTCCCAACATGGATTTCTTCTAGCAGTTTAGATGCTTCCTTTGCGTTTACACACCATAGTAATCCCAAATCAGGATTCCTCCGCTGTGAAAGAAATTATTAGATAATCTCCGGAGTGTGCACTTCTGAGTGGTATTTGCGAGCTCTGGGTATTCTCCTTTTGCCAAGTATTCCTTAATATCGTGAAACCAAGGTTTTCCATCTGCCTCTTCTTCGACATGGGCACAGTAAGCTGGTTGGTCATGAACTTTTACCGGAATAGGATCTATGAAATTCTTATCTGGATGTTGAATCATAGATGATAGGGTTGCCAGTGCGTCGACAAACTCATTCTGGACTCTGGGAACATGCCGGAATTTCGTCTTTGTGAATCTCTTCCTCCACTCCTGTACATGATGCAAATACAGGAGTATCTTGGAATTCTTAGTTTCTCATTCTTCTCGGACCTGATGTATATGGAGGTCTGAATTTCTGATCACTAGCAACTCTTGAATGCTCATGTCAATGGCCAACTTGAGCCCTAAGATGCAAGCTTCGTACTCGGCCATATTGTTGGTGCACGGGAACCTGAGCTTGGCAGATAGTGAATAATGCTGGCCGGTTTCTGATATTAGGTCTTCTCCTATCCCAACTCCTTTGAAGTTTGCGGCTCCGTCGAAAAGCGTTCTCTAGCCATCATAGGATTCTGCAATATCCTCTCCTATGAAAGATACCTCTTCGTAAGCAAAATACATCTTTAGAGGCTCGTATTCTCCGTCCATGAGATTTTCGGCAAGATGATCTGCCAGTGCTTGTCCTTTGATTGCCTTCTGAGTCACGTAAACAATGTCGAATTCACTCAGTAGGATTTTCCACTTGGCTAGTTTGCCAGTGGGCATGGGCTTCTGAAAAATGTACTTTAGTGGATCCATTCTTGAAATGAGATAAGTAGTATAGGCATAGAAATAATGCCTCATCTTCTGAGCTACCCAAGTTAGAGCACAACAAGTCCGTTCTAACAGAGAATATCGGGCCTCGTACAGGGTGAACTTCTTGCTGAGATAGTAGATGGCCTGCTCCTTTCTCCCTTTTTTATCATGCTGCCCAGAACACAACTGAATTCTCCATCCAATACTGCAAGGTAGAGTAATAGAGGTCTTCCTAGCTCAGGCGGGACCAAAACTGGTGGTGTTGAAAAGTACTCCTTGATTCTGTCGAAGGCTTTCTGATAGTCATCGGTCCATTTAGCGGCGGTGTCCTTCTTTAACATCTTAAAGATTGGCTCACAAATGATAGTAGACTGAGCTATGAACCGGCTGATTTAGTTAAGTCTCCCCAAGAAACTCATAACCTAGTTCTTGTTCTTTGGTGGTGGCAATTCTTGGATGGATTTGACCTTTGACGGATCCAATTCTATTCCTCGACGACTCATAATGAAGAAAGAGGTTATCACAAAGAGTAATACGTACCTAGGTGTAAGTCACTTTCCTAGTGCCTTTTTACCAATTGAGGAAACCCTTACAAAAATATCATACTTAGATTATTTTCATTCTTCATTATTATTCAAAATAGAATAGTAACCAAAACAAAGCATGATTGGAAGTGCAATTAAGAACATTGCAGATATCTAGATTAGATAGAAACCCAATTCAAAACTAATATTAGCTCTTTATGGAAATCAATCCCGACCCTTGAGTAAAAGCTGCATCGACCACTCTTGCCATTCCATGTGGTATAGAGTTTGTGCCGATCAGGATCGCTTGTGACTATGATTTTACCGTGCCTCAGCCTGGTTTCGAGGAAGTTGAAGTGTAGACCAGCTTACGGATGGTGCTTGGTATGACTCCACTTACGATCAAGGCGAAGATGGGGAGGGCATATGAGGTCAGGATGGTGATGGCCACTCGTTTTTGTTTTAACATCTTATATATTTTTGTTGGCATCTTTAAGTGCTTTTGTTAAAACTTTTCATCTAAAACTTTTTATTTCTGCGTTGATTTTCTATACTTGCATGTTTTACTTCTGTACTTGCATATTTTGCTTTTGTGTAAGCACATTTTGTTTCTTTATTCCTTTATTGTTATCCTCTAGGCAGCCGTAGCCTTTGGAATGAATAGACGTGGGTCGTATCGGCCCTATTCAAACAAGTCAAGTATATCTCTTAGTTAAGATGTGGCTATGGGTCGATAGGTGCTTTTCGATTAGATCGAACACATCTTTAAGTTTAGTCGAGGCCAGGGGCTGAAGGGTGGTGTTCAGGTTGGCCGAACGTACTTTAAGTTAGGTTGAGGCCTATGGTCGATAGGTGTTATTCGAGCTGGTCTAACATACCTTCAAGTTAGGTCAAGACCAGGGGATGATAGGTGTTATCGAGACAGTCGAACGAGCTTTCAAGTTAGGTCGAGGCTAGGGCCGTTAAGTGTTTTTTGACCTGGTCAAATGTACCATTTTGGAGAGTAGTTTTGACAAACGTGCATCTTTATTATTTCAAATTTTTTGTTTCAATTACATCATTTTCACCCTTAGGCAATTTTTGGAGAAAATTATAAGTTTCAGGTGTTGGCTGGCGTTCTAATCCTAGACCTAGTATATCTACTCCCTTTATTGTTTGACTTGGAGATTCTGGAGGAGTCAGGTAACAAAACAATAAGTCCTCTCGTGTATTCCAACTTGAAGTGTCCCATTCATTGCCTCTTTACAAACCTCTTTGAGATAACCCTATTGGGACAAAACTCAAGGGAGGAAAAAAGAGTATGACTTACGGGGCATTTCTTATTTTTAGAAGTTGAAGTACTGGAGATGACTAATAGTCTAATTGTTTGTTAGGAGCTTCCCTTCCATAGTTTCCAATTGGAACGAGCTCTTAGCTACTTTGCCTATAATTTTGTATGGTCCGTTCTAGTTTGTTACCAACTTGCCTTCTCATGGATCCCTATTTACTTAGGTTTTGGATTTGAGTACATAGTCTCCGATCTTGAGCAATCAAACCTTTGCCTTTTTGTTGTAGTAGTGTTATGCTTGTTCTTTCTTAGCGACCATCCTTATGTACGCTATGTCTCATCGCTCTTTGACCTTATCGAGATCTTGTCTCCTATTCTCGTCATTACTAGTGTCGCTTTCATATTAGTACCTCAGGCTGGTGCCGCTATTAGCGGATTGAGGTTCAGATAGTCATTTTTGAGTTTAATAGTCATCGCTGCCCGCGGTGAAATTGCACGGCACCGGAAACATCTAACGCTGCCGTGATCCAATTCTCGCCCTCAAGGGAATTAAGAATCAGAGAACTATAGTTTGGAGCTCAAATTGAGAAGCACAGTCCGCAAACAAATTTCATGGCCGCAGTTAAAGGTAGCGCTGAGGCGGGTGATTTTTCACTCCCAACGGACTCAAGTTCAGACCAAGTTTAGAAGAGAAAAATCGCGATCCGCGCTTGCTTTTGCGCGGCCACGGAAATCCAAGCACTGAGGCGACCAGTTTTTCGCTGTCAGTGGAATCTCTGCAGGGGCAATTTTATCTGGAAAATTTAGCTTTGTATAAATAGTTCTTTGTGGAGCACGTGAACAACTGCTTTTTTCCTTTTAGAGCAATTTTAAAACATCTTTAGCAATTAATCTTAGATTTTACTCTTGTAATTAGTTTTTATTGTTTATATTTCATCTCCATCTTTGATTTCTTCTTTGATATGAGTAGCTAAACCCATTATCTAGGGTTGTGACCCAACCCTAGTGTGGGTATTTAATGGGTCTTCAATTTTAGGGCTTAAATGTTTGTGGGATGTAACGACCCGATCGGTAGTTTTGAGCATTTGCACTTTGCTCGTTAGTTCTCAGGCCTGACTAACCCCGTGTGAGGTATTATGACTTATGTAAATCGTCAGTTTGATTTTCAGGATAATCGAAATAGATTTGGAAGGACAATTCTCAGTTTGAAGGTTTAAATTTGAAAGGTTTGACCAAGTTTTGACTTTTAAGTATTCAATCTTGGATTTGAATTTTTATGATTTGGTTAGCTTCGTTAGGTATTGGACTTGGGAGCGCGTTTGGAATATATTTTGGAGGTCCGTGGTAGATTTAGGTTTGAATTGGCGAAATTTAAAATTTGGCATTTTCCGGTCAGTAGTGGAAATTTTTATATCAAGGTCGGAGTGGAATTTCAGAAGTTGGAGTAGGTTCGTTGTGTCATTTTTGATGTGCGTGCAAAATTTAGGTCATTCGGACGAGGTTTGATAGTCGTTTTTATCAAAAGCGGAATTTGGAAGTTTTAGAATTTCTTAGGCTTGAATCCGATGATGATTTGATGATTCGATGTTGTATTGAGTGTTCCATAGGTTGGAAAAAGTTTGAATAATGTTATGTGACATGTTGGCATGTTTGGTTGAGGTCCCGAGGGCCTCGAGTGAGTTTCGGGTGGTTAATCAGATCAAATCTTGTTTGGAGAAGTTGCAAATTTTTTGCTATGTGTGTTGCAGAGCTTTGGCCTTCGCGTTCGCGAGAGGGCTCTCACGTTTGCGAAGGGATGAGAAGTGAGGCAGTCAATTTGTCCTTCGTATTCGCGAAGGGTGAGGTTCAATGTGCATCGCGAACACGAAGATGTTCCCGCATTCTTGTAGAGTAATTGGAGCAGCTGGTGTCCTGGTCATTTGTGCTTCGCGTTCGCGTTAAGGAGGTTGCGTTCACGATGGTCTGGAAAGCGGAAGCTTCACATTCGTGAGCTGAAGGTCGCGTTCGCGTAAGAGAAATTTATGGTTAACGACTTTTGTGCTTCGCCGTTCGCGTAGAAGGATATGTCACCAGGGCAGAATATTTAAATAGTCATGTTCGTGATTTTTGGTCTATCTTCCACTATTTTTGAGCGATTTTGGAGCTTTTTGAGGAAGATTGAAGAGGTAATAAAAGGGAAACACTTGGAGGTAAGATTTTTGGACTCAATACTCATTCCTATTATGATTTTTACCTAATTAGACATGGAATTTGGGGAATCTAAAGCCTAAAATTGGAGAGTTAGAGCTTGTAATTGGGGACTTTGATTTGAGAATTTGAGGGGTCGTTTGTGGTCCTATTGTTGATGTATTTTATATGTATGAACTCGTGAGAGTGTAAGAATTCTAGTTTTGTGATTTTTATCGAAACTCGAGACGTGGGCCCGAGGGCCCGAGGGCCGAGTTTGGCCATTTTCGGGATTTTTGTTGTAAATTGGTTATTTTAAAGTGTGCTTTATTCCCTTAGAATATTTTGATGGTATAAATCTGTGTTTGGTTAGATTTGGAGCATCTGTAGGCCGAGTCGAGAGGCAAAGGCATTGCGGGCTAGATTTTGGACCGGATTGAGGTAAGTAATGATTGTAAATGTTGTCCTGAGGGTATGAAACCCCGAATTTCACATTGTTGTGCTACTTTAAGGCGAAGCACATGCTAGATGACAAGCGTGAGGTTGTGTCGATGCCCCCCTTTTCTCGCGAAATCGGGTTTACGACATTTGGGAAGACAACTCTATTCCCGTTTGGGAATTGGGTTTTTGGAATTGAAGAGTCGCCACCTAATGATTAAGTGCATTAGGACACTAAGGGTTTTGAATTGTGAAAACCAGAGTTCAGGTAAGGGCTAGAAATTATCTCGAGTGGAAGGTGTTAGACACCCCTCAGGATCCACTAGTGTGGTTCCCGGCCATGCTAGTGTTGTGACTTTAATTCAAGCAAGTATACAAATAATTTCACACATAAGGGTAGGTATGTAAAATGCATGTTGGAATCTATAATTTGTTTGAGGGAGGGTCTAAGTGCAGAAAATTATTCAAGCCATTGAATAAACAAAAAAGGAATTTAGAAGGAATAATGCAGTAAAATTAAGAGGAGTTTTTGGGTAGTTGAAAAAGACAGAATTTATTGGTATTAAACTATGTTACATAAAGGAAAGGGGTCCTAGGTTTATAAAACACATGGATAATCAACACAACACCGGTAACCAATCGTACACATAGTGTTATCGTGTGATCATCATATCCATATCTACCCTTCCCACCCCGTTAAGGTATTAAGCGCGAAATGGTATCGTTACCTACTGCATGCTATTACCTGTCCCACCTATCAGTCCCGGAGACGTTTAGGACTACTATTCCTACAGGGTGACTACTAGGCTGAACACTTAAGTTTAAAGGTGTCACGACCCGGATTTCCCACCATCGGGAGTCATGATGGCGCCTACTAACGGAGCTAGGCCAGCCAAACTTTAACATTGTCTGATGAATCTCAACAATATAATGAATGAAAATCAATAAAATGAGTGCGGAAGACTTTAAACTTAAATAAAATTTCGAAAAGTTTGAAACATGTCTCTACCCAGAACCTGGTGTCACTACTCACGAACTCCTAAGAATACTAAATACAACCGTCTGAAAGAAAGTATAATAGTCTGTCTCAATACAAAAGCTAACAAACTGGATAAAATAGAAGAGGCTCCGGGCTCGCGGACGTCGGCGAGGCTACCTCAAGAGTCCCTGGACTGAAGGCCTGCTCCCAGTCTAATACTGCTGCGGTCCGAAAGCTGCGTCCTGATCTGTGCAAAAGAAATGCATAGAGTATAGCATCAGCACAATCGACCCCATGTGCTGGTAAGTGCCAGGCCTAACCCCGGCGAGGTAGTGACGAGGCTAGACAGGACCTACCACAAATAACCTATACAGATATATGTGCAATAACAGGAAAGTACACTAATTTAAACAGTAAAGAGGGGGGAAACATGCTGTGGGGTACTGCAATCTAAATACAGAAATCATCAATAAAGAAGTGAAACTGAACAATAACAACTGATAAGGAAAAACACAGGAAGTCTCTACATATGAACACAATACACCCAGTCTATACTCCGTTGCGGCGCGCAATCCGATCCTCATTTCTCGACATATTACATGGTAGGCGTACCACTCGATCCCCTTTCATAACATGTAAATGGTCGGCATACCACACGATCCCATTTAATAATGTATAAGTGGTCGGCGTGCCACACGATCCCATTTCTTTCAACACAATACACAACTAATCCCGGCAAGGGAACAAGATAATATAATAAGCTATCCCGTCAAGGAAACAAGATAATATAATAAGCTATCCCGACAAGGGAGATCCAGCTGTAACCAAACTTATTCAATTTCTACTCAACATATTTAAATCAAGGCTCGGTCTCAACAATTACCAGCTCGGTGCTTAAAGATTTCCAACCAAGTTCTCATAAACAATAATTTAGAATTCGACAATTTAGCAATCCAGGACTCACGGTCATGCTCGACACCAGTGTATAGATACTCGTCACCATGCCTATACGCCGATTTCACATAGCACGTAACAAGTAATATCCTTATTCTATTCCCTCAAGCCAAAGTTAGAACAAACACTTACCTCAAATGCTCCAAAAGTCCACTCAAGCATCTAGAATAGCTTTACCCCTCAAATTCACCACAAAACCGCTCGAATCTAGTCACAAATTACATGAATGTATCAACAAATGCTAATTGAATCAACTTGAATGCATAAAAACGAATTTCCTAAAGTTTTACTCAAAAATTTCCAAAATGCCCCCGGGCCCACGTGGTCAAAACCCGAAGTTCGAACCAAAACCCGGTCACCCGTTACCCCACGAGTTCATATCTATGATTTGTTTTGAAATCGGACCCCAAATTGAGGTCCAAATCCCCAATTTTAAGAAAACCTAGGTTCTACCCAAAATCCCCATTTTTACCCATGAAAAACCTTGATTTTAAGATGAAGACATGATAAATGATGTTAAAGATTGAAGAAATTAAGTAAAAGTTGACTTACAAATGATTTGGAGAAGAGGGAGATTGTAAAAAATCGCCAATGGGTGTTTGGGTTTTGAAAATATGACAAATAAAGCTTCAAAATCGTCTAAGAATGAATATGCAGTTCTCTGATGTCGCATTTGCGAACAGGGGTTCGCAATTGCGAATCCCGACCAAATGTGGGAGTTGCGAAGTCGAGTTAGCATTTTGCGAACTCTGAAGGACACTGGGAAACTCGCATTTGCGAACTATTGTTCGCATTTGCGAAAGTCCACATCCGCATTTGCAGACAGTTGTTCGCATTTGCGAAGACTGGGGTTTGAGGGCTAGTATCGCATTTGCAATACTTTTCTTCGCATTTGCGAAATATGCTTCCCAGGTGAAAGATCGCATTTGCTATAGAAAGCTCGCAATTGTGAGCTCGCATTTGCGAGTGTTGGCTTCGCAATTGCGAAGCCTGCAGAACTAAAGCACAACAGGTTTTCAACTATGAGAAATGCAATCCGACACCTATCCAAAACTCATCCGAGGAATCCAAACCAAATATGCACACAACCTCAAAAACATCCTACAGACTTACTCGTGCGATCAAATCGCCAAAATAACATCATTTACATAGAATCGAGCCTCAAAACTCATGATTTTCATTTCAAAGTTCTTAAACTTTCAAACTTGGAACTCATAGTCCGAAACACGTCAAACGACGTTCGATTTCGACCAAATTTCACAGAAAGCACTTAACGCATATTTCAGACCTGTACCGGGCGTCGGAACCAAAATACGAGCCCGATACCTATATTTTCTAACTCATTTACATTTCTTTTTCCGTAATAATTTCAGAAAATAATTTAACAGAAAAATTCTTTTACCGGGGTTTTGGACCTCGGATTACGACTCCGGGCGCATGCTCGAGTCCCATATTTTTATATGGACCTCCCGGGACCATCACATCACGGGTGCGGGTCCGTTTACCCAAAATGTTGAACAAAGTCAACTATATCAATACTAATATCATAATTCTTCAATTGTTTCACAGAATTCACATATTTTAATATAAAAACTTTCTAGATTCACGCTCGGACTGCGCATGTAAATCGAGGTAACCACCAGCAAGGTTTTCAAGGCCTCGAAAGCGCGGAGAAAGGGAGAAATACGGTGATGACCCTTTGGGTCGTCACAAAAGGACAAAATACTAGGCGACATACATAACAAGTAGGACTACACATAAATGGAACATACAAAGGCTAATAAGAGGCTCACAAATCCCTCCACAAGTAAGCATGTAGGTTGCACGTCTTTCAACACATTTTAAGGTTCAAAGGTAGAGATTTTTAAAGAAAAGGAACAAGTGACAATTAGGGTAAGTAAAAAGAAAGCTAAGGAAACTGTTAAAACTTGATTTGAAAAAGATAAAGACTTGAAAATACAGAAGTTTAAATCAAAGCAGCACGATTCTGGGCAGAAAAGGTAGCCCAGCAGTTTGAAAACTTAATAGAGCAAGAATCAAAAATCAGTGAGAATAGATACATGATTGCAAATAAAAACTTGTTCCCAGATAGAGGTGGCTTTTCAGTAAAAGGGTGACCCCCAAAGAGTCACAACAGGAATAAGAGTGGCAGAATTTAAATTAAACCAAGCTGATTAGTCTTAAACTGATAAGAACAGGGTTAATCGATTCTTATTAGGGCCTAAAGCTTGCCTAGGCAATGTAGGTATTACCTACTTGCCTTAAAAAAGGGGTGAACATGCATATTAATTCTAGTTTTAAAGAGAAAAGGCAGTCAACCAAACTAATGTTATTAAATTAAACAGCTGGTGAGGCGTTCAGCAAATGCAACCCTAAATAACATGATATCTAATGCACATAAAGCTCCTAAAGCATGGTCTCTAAATGTAGTATTAGTTTTTAACAGTTATTTGTTGATTACTAACTGATTACAAAGTGAGTATAACAATCTGAAAGTAAAGATCTTAAGACAAGATATCTAGGTGTGAGATGCATGTCCTACACACGGCTTCTATTGCACAAATTGGTAAGTAAAGCCCTATAGACATGTTCTCTACCCATTAATTAAACTAACCATGCATAATCCCTCCCAATTTCACTATAGCCCCAATAAGTTGTTTATAAGTTATTACAAACCGTGATAGCTGAATTACATAATGAAAAATAAATAAGAAGCTACTCTATAGGGAGCCTTCAACCAGGCCCAATCTTCCAACCTCACTTCTTTCAAGTTTCATAGCCTTGACCATAGTTTGGGTGCGGCAAAGCTCCCTAAGTGCCCAATGGTGGTCCTTGGCCAATACCAACACCCAAACACTACCAAAATGTTGAACAAGTGCAGTATGGAATTACCAGCCTTGTGCATCAAAGTTCAATGGGCACTCAAAGGTACCCAAGACAATCCTTACACGAAGGGGGTAGAACCTAGACTCTAGGAGTAGTGAGAGTGTGATAGAATTTTCTTTAAAGAAATTTAGTTGAAAAGCGGTTTAAAAAAATGATCTATTTAGAACCAATTTTGAAAGAAAAAACAATGGGACAGTTTTGACAAACTCAGAACCAAAATACCTCATATAGTTCCAGGCAGTAAACACCTACAGGGAAAAGGGAAGTGGGGGCAAGTAGTTCACATGTAATAACACACTTACACCTAGATACCAAAGGAAAGAATTTCAAAACTTAGACAGTCACACCAGGTTTCAAACAAAAGGGCTCATGATCACATGCTGAGAATGTACTAGGGCTAGGGGGTAGGAGAGAACATGCATTAAGCAAATCAGTAGGCATACCGTATCAATAGAAGGATAGTTACACATGGGCATGTTAGTTATAATAAGAACAGTAGAACCATAAGTAAAGCATAGAAGAAACAAAATAAAGAGCAGCATGTATTAAAAGCATATTGTTTTGGACGCTACAAATCAAATAGAGGGCATACCAGTCAAGGATGAGATAGTGTAGAGCAGTAGTGTGCACGGAAGTGAGCAGTAGTATGCAGACCAAACAATCAGCAATATATAGAGTAGTAGAATAGTGGAGCAGCCCCAAAATCACTTAATCATGGCTTTCAACCGACTGAGTAATCAGTAGTCAACGGGGAAAGTGGGAGAGAAAGTGTAGGAAACAAAAGAGAGCACTGAGTATGCTTATGTGTGTAAGAGAGAGTTCAGAACCATGAAATTTTTGTTCGTGTATGTGCTAAAGAGAGAGCAGGGTACTTATAGCTCTCAAATTAAGTGGAAAATAAGGTAATACATATAGACTGATTATAATTATAGAAAGAATACCTACTAAAATCAATTAATAACTCGGATTCCTTTAAATTAGGGAGTCATAGCTCAAACGGTACAAATTGCATCAAATAAGGAAGGTGTTTGTAGGACTGATAATACAAAATAATTACAAGTAAGGAAAGTAAAAAGAAATAAAAATATTGTGCACATAAACAGACGGATTACAAACTGATTTTGAAAACAATTGGTTCAGAAAATCACGGGTGAGATGGAAAATCACAGGGAATCAGCACTAAGTAAGGAAAGCATCTCACAAGCAAGGAAGTGACTCAAGTCAGTGAAAAACCTCCAAAGAAACCACATACAAAAAAATAGGGATTCAAAGAGATACATAGAATCGGCAGAACACTTTAGTGAAAAGAGACAATTAGACCTATTTAAACACAATAGGCACAAAACCAAGAACCCTAAGTAAGAAATTACAGAATCAGTGGAACGTCAGAACAAATTAACACATGGAAATTGGGAGATAACTCAGAAGATTACACAAACAAGCAAAAATATCAACACAAACTTATAGGACTAGAAGATGTAGTGATTTCGAAAGAGGTTCAAAAACCCTAGTTTTAAAAGAAGAACAAAACGTTGAAAACTTGAACAATCGAAAAGATCGAGTAGAGAGTAGTGTAAAACACAAAAGAATAAGTTAAAAATCATTTAAAAGACAAAGCTTTAAGAAAATTAGGGTTTCGTAATAAACAAGTGAGAGGTAAAGAACCTGGGTGTGAAACTCGTCAATAATGATGCTCGTAGCACCATCGAACCATAACCCATCGGAGAAAGACCGAAGATAAGCCAGGCAAAGCTTCTGATGACCATCCTGTATGGTGGAGGCTTCTGGAGTCCCGAAGATAGATGGAATCAATGAGACAAGGTTTCACGCGGCTGGTGGTCGAGAGAAGTGAGGTTGGAGGTGGCCGGAGAGCCGGTGGATTCATCGGAGATGAGAGAGAGAACCAGAAGGTTCTAGAGAGAAGGGAGAGCAAGAGTCAGTATAGAGAGAGAGAGCGTTTGAAAATGAGGGGTTTGGGGGGGGGGATTGTATGATTTTAATTTTTGAAATAAAACCTAGGCCATTGATCTCACTTGATCAACGACTCAGATTAGATCAAGGCTAGACCGGGTCATAAATTGGGTATGTGTGATTTGAGAATTGGGTCGAGGGATTTGGGGTTGGAATTGGGGTTCAATTTGTGGTTAAAATTGAAATGCTAAGGGGTTATAATTGAAATGGATGAGGCTAAATGTTAAACCGCCATTTCTTCCCTTTTTATTTTAATAAAAATAGTTAAAATAATTTTAAAAAGCAATTAAAGCACTAAATTGATTAATAACATATAAATGTTAATTAAAAAAATACTGGGAGAAATTTGTAATTATAAAATACTATTAATCTAAAAATAGGCTACAATTGCAATTATAGCAATTTAGGTTTAAAAGTACCAAATAAATTATGCAAAAATCACCTTAATTATATTTGGGTGTAAATATGAGAATAAAATAAATTATTCACCAAAATGATAGACAGAAAATAATTATTGAATTTTGTACTATTAAAATAGACAACAAGTTGATTTTAAAATCTTAAATAAGGTAAAAATACGAAAACTCTTGGGCATGCTTATACATGCATGTACATACATTTTGAGTATATAAAATACATAGGAAAAAATTGGGTATCAACAGCTGTCCCTCTTGATCCGGGAAGGATGAAAGAGTTATCGGGTAAAGATATGATGACCAATTTTGACCGAGAGAAATGACTTGCAAAGGTTTTGACCGAGCTCTGGTTTCTGAGCTGCCTACATATTCCTGGTTTTACAGGAATCAGGTCATATGTAGTTCGGGATACATCGACGGAGTATGCCGACGAAGATTTTGAAGAGACGGGCGCAATATTTAGGTTCGGAAGGGTGGTCAGGGACTGATGGGCTGCGAGAATTGGAGCGAGATCGCTCCTGCTGTAGTGGCCGTTGCCAGCCGATGTACCTGCAATTGAGTAATACAAGCATATTGTGCAAAATTTTAAACGTGATGCAAGTTTCCGTTGGACTATGAATGCTGTCTTTGGATGGTTAGGATGACGTCCTCAGACCATGACGTCCTGGACCATGAAGCACATAATAAAGGATTCGCAGGCTATGAAATGATGTTCTCGGGCTATGATGATGGTGCCTCCAAACCATGATGCCTTTGAATAATGATGTGCAGAATATAAAGTGGGATCCTCGGGCCACGGCATGGCATTCTCGGGCTATGAAAATGGTGCCTCCGAACAATGACGCCCTTGGACAGCTTGGCGGTATTTCAGCCCATAAAAATGCAAGATTTAGCGGTATTTTAGCCGATGTACAACATAAATATAAAATGGCGATATTTCAGTCGACGAAGGTTTAAACATAAACTGGTGTTCTTTTAGTCGATACAGAGAATTAAATAAAGCTGGCGATGTTTCAACTGATATAGAAAAATATAAATGGCGATAGTGCTTAACCTCGAAAGGCAGAAAAGTAGCCTTATGCAATGCAAGGAGATGCAGGATGGAGGTAGTGCTTAACCTCGAAATGCAGAAAGGTAGCCTTATGTAATGCAATAAATAAAGGTGAAGAGTAACGAAATCTCTTAGCTGAGAGGTGACAGCTGACATATAGTTGTCCTTGTGGTTGTCGGGGATGTTGCGTGCGAATAGCGCTCGAAAATGGGTGATAATCCTGAGAATTGTATTCCTGAAAAGTGTAAGTTTGTAATCGTATCCGATGATTCTATGTTTTTCGGGTGCCTGCATTCAAAGAAAGATTGTGAGTTTTGTCAAGGGGGAAGGTTAGTTCGTCTTCCCGCGGACTGCGCTCGTCCTACTCGACTCTTGTTTTCATTGGGGTAACATTGCTAACAAACCAATTCTGATAGTATCCATGCATAATTTGGTAACCTAATTTAAAAACATGATGTAAATAAGTAATAGATAACAAACAAAACGATTTTCTTTTTAGAAGAATCGATGACTGTGACATGGGTCAAGATATAGCAACCTCTTTTTCACCGGAATTTTGAGGGTCCTCCTCAAATTCTGCCCCAGTTTACTATGTTGGTGCCTCTGACGGCTGCGCGCGATGAATGGCGAGAATCAACTTTGGAATTTTGATGATCTTCCTCAAAATTCTGCCCCAGTTTCCAATGTCGGGGGAAATGAAAATTTTGTTGAATTGTGACCAAACCCATAGGACTGCCTATGTATCCCCTCTTAAACGGGAATCAGGTCAGGCGTAGTTCAAATTACATCAAATAAGGAAGGTGTTTGCAGGACTGATGGTACAAAATAATTACAAGTAAGGAAAGCTAAAAGAAATAAAAATATTGTGCACATAAACAGACGGATTACAGACTGATTTTGAAAACAATTGGTTCAGAAAATCACGGGCGAGATGGAAAATCACAGGGAATCAATACTAAGTAAGGAAAGCATCTCACAAGCAAGGAAGTGACTCAAGTCAGTGTAAAACCTCCAAAGAAACCACGTACAAAAAATCAGGGATTTAAAGAGATACATAGAATCGGCAGAACACTTTAGTGAAAAGAGACAATTAGACCTATTTAAACATAATAGGCACAAAACCAAGAACCCTAAGTAAGAAATCACAGAATAAGTAGAACGTCAGAACAAATTAACACATGGAAATTGGGAGATAACTCAGAAGATTACACAAACAAGCAAAAATATCAACACAAACATATAGGACTAGAAGATGTAGTGATTTCGAAAGAGGTTCAGAAACCCTAGTTTTAAAAGAAGAACAAAACGTTAAAAACTTGAACAATCAAAAAGATCAAGTAGAGAGTAGTGTAAAACACAAAAGAATAAGTAAAAAATCGTTTAAAAGACAAAACTTTAAGAAAATTAGGGTTTCGTAATAAACAAGTGAGAGGTAAGGAACCTGGGTGTGAAACTCGTCAATAATGATGCTCGTAGCACCATCGAACCATAACCCATCGGAGAAAGACCGAAGATAAGCCAGACAAAGCTTCCGATGACCATCCTGTATGGTGGAGGCTTTTAGAGTCTCGAAGATAGAGGGAATCAATGAGATAAGGTTTCACGCGGCTGGTGGTCGAGAGAAGTGAGGCTGGAGTCGGTCAGAGAGGCGGTGGATTCATCGGAGACGAGAGAGAGAACCAGAAGCTTCTAGAGAGAAGGGAGAGCAAGAGTCAGTATAGAGGGAGAGGGAGAGAGCATCTGAAAATGAGGGGTTTGGGGGGTGGGGGGTTGTATGATTTTAATTTTGGTTATAAAACCTGGGCCGTTGATCTCACTTGATCAACGACTCATATTAGATCAAGGCTGGACCGGGTCATAAATTGGGTATGGGTGATTTGAGAATTGGGTCGAGGGATTTGTGGTTGGAATTGGGGTTCAATTTGTGGTTAAAATTGAAATGCGAAGGGGTTATAATTGAAATGGATGAGGCTAAATGTTAAACCGCCATTTCTTCCCTTTTTATTTTAATAAAAATAGTTAAAATAATTTTAAAAAGCAATTAAAGCACTAAATTAATTAATAACATATAAATGTTAATTAAAAAAAGTACTGGGAGCAATTTTATAATTATAAAATACTATTAATAGAAAAATAGCCTATAATTGCAATTATAGCAATTTAGCTTTAAAAATACCAAATAAATTATCCAAAAATCACCTTAATTATATCTGGGTGTAACTATGAGAATAAAATAAATTATTCACCAAAATTATAGTCTGAAAATAATTATTGAATTTTGTACTATTAAAATAGACAACAAGTTGATTTTAAAATCTTTTAAAATAAGGGAAAAATACCAAAACTCTTGGGCATGCTTATATATGCATGTACATACTATTTTGAGTATATAAAATACATAAGAAAAAATTGGGTATCAACAGTTTCCCCTTTTTATCCGGGAAGGATGAAAGAGTTGTCGGGTAAAGATATGATGACCAATTTTGACCGAGAGAAATGACTTGCAAAGGTTTTGACCGAGCTCTGGTTTATGAGCTGCCTGCATATCCTTAGTTTTACAGGAATCAGGTCGTATGTAGTTCGGGATACATCAACGGAGTATGCCCACGAAGATTTTGAAGAGACGGGCGCAATATTTAGGTTCGGAAGGGTGGTCAGGGACTGATGGGCTGCGAGAATTGGAGCGAGATCGCTCCTGCTGTAGTGGCCATTGCCAGCTGATGTACCTACAATTGAGTAATACAAGCATATTGTGCAGAATTTTAAACGTGATGCAAGTTTCCATTGGACTATGAATGCTGTCTTTGGATGGTTAGGATGACGTCCTCAGACCATGACGTCCTGGACCATGAAGCACATAATAAATGATTCGCATGCTATGAAATGATGTTCTCGGGCTATGATGATGGTGCCTCCAAACTATGATGCCTTTGAATAATGATATGCAGAATATAAAGCGGGATTCTCGGGCCATGGCATGGCGTTCTCGGGCTATGAAAATGGTGCCTCCGAACAATGACGCCCTTGGACAGCTTGGCGGTATTTCAGCCCAAAAAATGCAAGATTTAGCGGTATTTCAGCCGATGTAAAACATAAATATAAAATGGCGATACTTCAGTCAACGAAGGTTTAAACATAAACTGGTGTTCTTTCAGCCGATACAGAGAATTAAATAAAGCTGGCGATGTTTCAACCAATATAGAAAAATATAAATGGCGATAGTGCTTAATCTCGGAAGGCAGAAAACTAGCCTTATGCAATGCGAGGAGATGCAGGATGGAGGTAGTGCTTAACCTCGGAAGGCAAAAAAGTAGCCTTATGCAATGTAAGGAAATGCAGGATGGAGGCAGTGCTTAACATCGGAATGCAGAAAGGTAGCCTTATGCAATGTAATAAATAAAGGTGAAGAGTAACGAAATCTCTTAGCAGAGAGGTGATAGCTGACAGGTAGTTGTCCTTGTGGTTGCTGGGGATGTTGCGTGCGAATAGCGCTCGAAAATGGGTGATGATCCTGAGAATTTCATTCCTGAATAGTGTAAGTTTGTAATCGTATCCGATGATTCTATGTTTTTGGGGTGCCTGCATTCAAAGAAAGATTGTGAGTTTTGTCAAGTGGGAAGGTTAGTTCGTCTTCCCGCGAACTGCGCTCGTCCTACTCGGCTCTTGTTTTCTAACAAAGCAATTCTGATAGTATCCATGCATAATTTGGTAACATAATTTAAAAACATGATGTAAATAAGTAATAGATAACAAACAAAACGATTTTCTTTTTAGAAGAATCGACGACTGTGACGTGGTTCAAGATATTTCAACCTCTTTTGCTCCGGAATTTTGAGGGTCCTCCTCAACATTCTGCCCCAGTTTACTATGTTGGTGCCTCTGACGGTTGCGCGTGATGAATGGCGAGAATCAACTTCGGAATTTTGATGGTCCTCCTCAAAATTCTGCCCCAATTTCCAATGTTAGGGGAAATGAAAATTTTGTTGAATTGTGACCGAACCCATAGGGCTGCCTACGTATCCCCTCTTAAACGAGAATCAAGTTAGGCATAGTTCAAATTACATCATATAGGAAAACATAAAGATTACACATAGTAACGTTTGACTGCATCTGAGTTGATTGGCTTTGGCCAGACTTCTCCATCCGTTTCCGCGAGTATGAGGGCTCCTCCATTCAGAACCCGATGAACCATGTATAGACCCTTCCAGTTGGGAGAGAACTTCCCCTTGGCTTCATCTTGATGTGGAAAAATCTTCTTTAATACCAGCTGCCCCGTGTAAATCGTCTTGGTTTGACTCTCTTGTTGAAGGCTCTGGACATCCAATTCTGATACAATTGACCATGACAAACTGCATTCAGTCTTCTTCCGTCTATAAGGGCTAACTATTCATAGCGACTTTTTACCCATTCTGCATCTTCAAGTTCCTCTTCCTGTATAATTCTCAGGGAGGGAATCTCTACCTCGACTGGGATGACTGCCTCGGTACCATAAACCAGCATATAGGCAGTTGCTCCTGTCGATGTGCAGACCGTGGTACGGTATCCTAATAGAGCAAATGATAGCTTTTCGTGCCACTGCTTGTGTTTGTCTATCATTTTTCTTAGTATTTTCTTGATGTTCTTATTGGCCGCTTCTATAACTCCATTCATCTAAGGTCTGTAGGCTGTAGAATTCCTGTGCTTAATCTTGAACGTCTCACACATATCCTTCATCAGATCACTATTGAGATTTGAACCATTATCAGTGATGATCGTCTCTGGGACGCCGAACCGGCAAATGATGCGGTCGCGGACAAAGTCTACCACAACCTTCTTGGTTACTACCTTATATGATGGTGCTTCAATCCATTTGGTGAAATAACCAATTGCTACTAGAATGAACCTGTGCCCGTTTGACGCGGCAGGCTCGATAGGTCCAATGACATCCATCCCCCAAGCGGCGAATGGCCATGGTGAGCTTGTTGCATTGAGCTCGTTAGGAGGCACCTTTATTATGTCTGCATGAATTTGGCAACAATGGCATTTCCGAACATACTGGATGCAGTCTGTCTCCATGGTCATCCAGAAGTAACCAGCTTAGAGTATTTTCTTGGCTATGACGAAACCATTCATGTGCGGGCCACAGGTCCCTGCATGAACCTCCTCCAACAACTTGGATGCTTCCTTTGCCTCGACACACCTTAGTAATCCCAAATCGGGAGTCCTCCTATATAGGATTCCTCCGCCGTGAAAGAAGTGATTGGATAACCTCCGCAGTGTGCGCTTTTGAGTAGCATTTGCAAGTTCTGGATACTCTCCTGTTGACAGATACTTCTTAATGTCATGGAACCATGGTTTTCCATCTGCTTCTTCCTCGACATGAGCATAGTAAGCAGGTTGATCCTGGATTTTTACCGGGATAGGATCGATGTAATTCTTATATGGGAGCCGAATCATGGATGATAGAGTGGCCAAAAGTCCTCAACCTCTTTAATGACCTCTTCTGAGTCTATATCCGTTTGTTGCATTATCTCGTCACATGTCACATTCGTCGGTTCATTAAGATGAGTAATAGTAATACTGTGTAAAAAATAAAGTAAATGGCAGAGAAAATAATAAGAAATTGAAATACTTTGATTAATTCCAAAATTATTTTGAACATCGGAGCTATTTTTCGAAATTTAGAGATAATACTGAAAGGAAATCAACTAATGAAAAAGTAAAATAATGCATAGTGCTTTGTTCAGCATTGCTACCCGGAAGCTCTCCGGGCCTAGGTGGTTCTGATGGACCAATTGTTGAGGTACTCTCCTCGGTTCACCGCCTCTATGGAAGGGCCTTCCTCCCCTTCCTCCCCGAGAATGACATGACAGTCCATATTGTCATCTTCCAAGAACAGGTTCTTCATTACAGCCAATGTTTCATCTTCCTCTGACCCATACATGATGTTGGTTGGCTGGAAAGTTTGTTCCAAGTGGGGTATCGGGTGCTCCAGCGGATAGTAAGGGCCGCGCCATGGTGGCGACCAGTTCTAGGATTCTTCCCAAGTATATCCATACCCTAACCCAAAAACGGTGTCATGCTTCTTCAGTTTGATAGGCTTGGTGATTCCCTGGAGGTTCTTGCCGAGCCCTTTGCTAGGTTCATACCCGCTCCAATTCAGTATACTCTCTTGTTATCCCACCATTTATCTTTGTCCAGGGCATTGACTCGCTCAATGTGGTGGTAAGTTTCTCCTCCTAGCTTCCTTCTCCCCTCAATCGTCGGGATGGTTTGACGACTGTATATGGGGTTACTCCCGTCACCATGAATAATCACCTCTTGGTGATTCCACTCGAACTTCACTGCCTGGTGCAGGTTTGATGCTACAGCTCCAGCGGCGCGGATCCAAGGTCATCCCAGTAGTAAGTTGTAGGATGCTGGGACGTTTATTACTTGAAAATCAACATCGAACCAAGTTGGCTCCATTTGCAGACATAAACTGATCTCCCCGATAGTGGACCTTTGGGAACCATCAAAAGCTTTGACGTTGATAGCCCCATCCTTGATTTCATGCAGAATTTTCCCCAATGTTCTGAGTGTCACCAAAGGACAAATTTTGAGGCTGGACCCTCCGTCAATCAAATTCCTGGTAATGAAATAGTCTTCGCACTGCACAGTGATGTGCGATGCTTTGTTGTGGCCTAAAACTTCAGGGGAAACTCATCCTCGTGGAAAGTGATTTTATGAATCTCCAATACCTACCCGACCATGTTTGCCATCTCTCCTCCAGTTATATTGCTGGGTACGTATGACTCACTCAGTATCTTCATCAGGGCGTTCTTGTGTGTCTCAGAGCTATGCAGTAGAGCTAGAATGGAGATCTGTGATGGTGTTTTGTTTAATTGATCCACAACTGAGTATTCTCTTGCATGTAACTTCTGCCAGAGATCATTAGGCCCAGTTTCAATAGGCCGTCCAGAGGCCTGCTTACTTGGTTCAACTAAGTGCTCCGGAGTATAAATTCTGCCAGTCCTGGTCATACCATGCACTGCAATTGTTTCTCTAGACCTAGTTTTTCCCTTCCTTCTTGCCTCGATGTAATCCCAAGGAATGGCCTGTGTATGAAACGGCGTTACGACTGACATTGCTACAGGAATGGGCACTCTCATTTTGGGAGGTAGCACAACAACTTCAAATGGTACTTTTGGAGACCCAAACTCCACCTCAATTGGCTCTGTGGTCCTTTTGGATGACAGTGTTTCAAGCTCGAGAGGCAGGAACATGTTTACTTCAGCATCCCCAGAGGGCTGGATCTAGACCACAATTGGATTTAGGGTGAATGTTGGTTTCTTGGGCTCGTCACCTTCGGCAATTAATCCAATTGACCCTTTGGGGTGCCAATCATCTTCTATCTCGATCATGTGCACACCATCACCCTTATGATCAGGCAAGGGATTGTTTCGAACGTTAGGAGCAGGCTTCTTGGCCACGATGATTTTGTTGTCAATTAGAGCTTGGATTTTGTCTTTTATAGATCGACACTCATCAATGGTATGCCCTTTCATGTCGAAATGGTATGCACATGCTTTATTTGGATTGACCCACTGGGAAGGATTTTCTGGAGTTATGGCAGGGATTGGGGTGACGTAAACGGCTGCTTTGAGTCTTTCATATAATTGGTCGATTGGCTCAGTGATGGCGGTGTATTACTTGGGAGGTCTACGGTCGAAGTTAAGGCGTGGCCTGGGGAAGTTTTGGTGGGTGGGAGGTGATTGGTAGTGAGCATTATAAGCTTGGTAGACGGGTGCAGGTTGGGAATATCTTGGTGAGGTAGGTTGATATATGGGGGAGGGGGATGATTGGTAAGCAGGTGACAGAATTTGGTAAGAGGGTGGAGGTGCTTGGTAATTGGGTATAGGCTGGTATGTGAGAGGGGGTACCGGGAAGGGTTGGTACTGGGGATTTGGTTCTCTGTGCAACCATCATGGCACTCACGTCCTTTTTCTTGGACGCGTCACCAGATTGTAGGGCTTTGTTAGTAGCCTGCAGTGCTTCAAAATTAGTGACCATACCGCTCGTAATGCCTTCCTCAATCCTTTCTCCTAGTTTGATGATATTGGAGAATTTCTGGCCCTCTATCAATATTAACCTCTCATAATACTGCGGATCCTAAGCTCGGACAAAAAATCGGTTCATCTGTTCTTCTTCTAAGGCCGGCCTGACCTTAGAAGCCTCGGATCTCCATCGAGTAGCGTACTCGCAGAATGTCTCAGTGTGTTTATTTTTCAGATTATGGATGTAGAAGATGTCTGGTGCATTTTCTGTATTGAACCTGAACCTGTTAATGAAATCGGACACCATTCCTACCCAGCTTGTCCACTTCTTGGGATCTTGGCTAATGTACCAAGATAGTGCATCGCCTTTCAAACTTCTCATGAAGAGTTTCATGCGAATCTTTTCATCTCTTCCTACGCCGACCAGCTTATCACAGTATGTCCTTAAATAGATCCTAGGATCCCCCGAGCTGTCAAATATTTCAAACTTGGGAGGTTTGTTCCCCTCGGGAAGTTCGACGTCTGGCTGAATGCAACGATCCTCATAATTCAGCTCTTCAATGCCTTTATTCCCTTCAACACCCTGGACTCGGCTAGTCAATTTCTTGAGCTTGGCAGCTAGGTTCTTGATGAGAGAGTCTTTGTCATCAGACTCTGGTGTGTTTGTAATGGGTTAAGTGTATTGTGGAATGGTTTCCACATAGATGGGAGTGTGGTGGGGATGATCACTTGATGGTTCTGGGATGAGGAGTGGCATGTTATTGTGACATGTGTTGCAATTTTGATGAGTAGCAGGTTATTTCTGTGGATTCGGGATGTTCTATGGAGGTATTTGAGAATTGGGGAAGTTGACGTCTGGAGTAGTGAGGGACAATGACATGTTTGCCAAGTTCCGAACTTGGTCTAGTTCTTCTTGAAATTTCAGTAACTTTTGTTCGAGTTGGGCGGCACTTTCTTTGGACACCTGAATACCTTGAGGAACCTCTACCCTTTCAGCTGAGTTGTCCTTTCTGATGTTGTTCACGTCCTCCATTTTTGCTTTGTTCTTGCTTTTGATAGGACTTGGAGGAGGAGGAGGTAGAGGGCCCTTAAATCTTGTGGAGTAGGATGACGATGCCAGAGTGGACGAACTAACCATTTAGGGAGGGGAATAAAAACAAAAGTAAAAACAACAAAAAAGGTAACAAGTTAGTGCGGATTCCGAGAAAAATATTACAATATTTAAACACATAGTACAAGAATGTAAATTGTGTCCTAAATTGGGTGCCTCGTTGTACCCGAGGTAGGCCTAGCGACAAGTTGATTTGGAGAACTTATAATGCTAAATTCCTCATTTTATTGATAAAAGTAAGACGAATCCCAAAACGACACTAAAATTGCATAAAGTAAAATATCACTAATGGCCATTGGCCTTATTACATTTCAAAGCGAAAAAGAAAAGAGACTCCTAACTATTTGGTCCCAGAAGTACCTTCCTCAGACTCGGCATCTTTGGCTCCATCGAACAGCGTCACTAGCTCATGTAATCCCATCAGCAGATAAGCCCTAGCCAAATTTCCTCCTTCATTTCCCTCGGTGTTTTGGCAATTCTCGATCCTCCGGATGAATTTCCCTTCCAGCTCTACTAAACCTCGCTCGAAATGCCCTAGGTGCTTGTTGGCTCTGACAGCCATATCCTTCCATTCCTCGATCAACTTTTGATTTGCTTCTTGAATTTCCTGATGCTCACTCTCGCACTCCCTGATCCTTTTGTGCAACTGATTGTACTTAACCTGTATCTCAGCCCTTTCGTTGATGACCCTGTGACCTCGAACAGACCCGGGCTGTCCTAACCCAGTATGGTCTTCTTCTAGCCAACCTGGATAATATGAAGTGTAGCTAGCATGATATCTGTCATGCTCTATGGAATCCCTTTCCAGGATGATCTTGTTGTTCCACATGTGTTGAGCTTGACATTTATATGGGCTATCATCGTCTTGGAAATCAGCCCTGAAATGACTCATCTTCTCGACCTTTGGTACAAATTGCTTCCTTCCTGCCTGCCTCATGACTCAGAGAGGGACATAGGGATAAGTTCCCCTCAGGCCAATGAGTATAAGGAATGGAGCGTCGCGAGAGCGGATGATGAACTCTCCAGTGGGGAACCATTCGAACAACTATTGCACCTTGTCTTCTTTCAAGTTTTCAAACAACTCTACCCATCATCGAGCATCCCCCGGCTGAGCAAACATGTCAGGCATATAGTTTATTCTATTGGGATAGTGAAAGGCTATATGATCATTCCATGGCCTTCGCGTAAGCTCTTGATGGTATCGACCCTTTTGGAGATGTTCTGTAAGCCAGAGTTGGAGTAGTAAGTTGCAACCCTCAAAATGGCTGGCTCCTCGTTGACAATTCTCGAAAGCTCGGTAGATCTCAACAACAATCATGGGAACTATGCTGAAATTCTGCCCTTCAATCCCCTCCATTGATGTCTTGGTGACCATGGCTAGTCTGGTATGGATCCTAGCCTTCTTCATAGGAAACGCTATCATTCCCAAGAAGCAGAACATAAAGACGAAAACCCTCTTGTGGATATGCCCCAATGATGTGAGGGCGAATTCATCTGGATAGGTGCGGTAGGATTTTCTATGACTGTACCTCTCATATATGCAGTCTAAAGGAATATAGGAATCCTTCAAACAAGTCAAGTCTAAATTTTTCTTCAACCCCATCATTTTAAAGAAACCCTTACCCTTGCGGTTTTCTAGCATGAGCAAACCCGGAGTCTCCCAAGGAATACCGGCTAACCCACCTATTTCTTCGAGCAACGGGGTCATTTCAAGGTCCCCAAATTGAAATACTGATCTATCACTATCCCAGAATAAGGTCGCAGCCTCTATGATTTTGTTGTCCGGCTGAATTTCCAAAAAAGAGGGTAAGTTTCCCAAATACTTGCGGATGAGAGTCCGGTCACTGGAATGAAGGTCCTCCCACCAACTTAGCAACCTCAGGTGAATATTGGTTACCATGCCGAATCTGGGGATTTCGTGCCTCATTTTCTGCAAAACAAAGTGTTAGACACTTACCCCACCGGACTCGACTATTTAAATCAATAATTGACATAAACAACATTTAGTTCTCCAAATAAATGCACAGAGTATGGTGTTGTCCGTTTGGGTCCCAGGGGAACCCAGTAGACTTTGGATAAGGCTATCTTAAAGAGTCATTATGTGGACAACATAACTGACTCGACTAGGTTTGACAGTGATGCATGTACAATTAAATAGAATAAGGTTTCTATGGGGTTCTAGATCGGTACCCTTGAGCGGACAACTCAAGAGGGAAAGGCACGGAACCGTCGACTGCACCGCTGATCAACTAGTTTTACCGCAAATATGCCTTTGCCAAATTTAGGGGGCAATAATAACATAAGAGCGCAGTAACTCATCAAGCATTGCTATGGTAGTTGTTTGTCACGAATGGAAAATGATGTTGAAGATGCAATTACAAGAATGAAACAAATTGTCACGTATTTTCACGTTCATAGTGATTGCAATAATTGCTCAAAAATTACAACGGTATTGAAGGAAAATAGTAAATGAAAGCATTAAAGAAAAAGAAACAAAAAGACAAGTCAGTTTCGGATAAAGGTATTAAATAAAGCAATAAAGAATACAATAAATTCACATATAACATGAAGTGGTAAAATCCTAAAGGAATTCCCCAGCAGAGTCGCCATGCTGTCGATGCCCCATTTTTCTCGTGAAATCGGGTTTATGATAATTGGGAAGGCAACCCTATTCCCGTTTGGGAATTGGATTTTGGAATTGAAAAGTCGCCACCTAATGATTAAGTGTATTAGGACACTAAGGGTTTTGAATTTTGAAAAACAGAGTTTGGGTTAGGGCTAGAAATTATCTCGAGGGGAAGGTGTTAGACACCCCTCAAGATCCACTAGTGAGGTTCCCGGCCATGCTATGTTGTGACTTTAATGCAAGCAAGTATACAAATAATTTTACACATAAGGGTAGGTATGTAACATGCATGTTGGAATATATAATTTGTTTGAGGGAGGGTCTAAGTGCAGAAAATTAGTCAAGCCATTGAATAAACAAAAATGGAATTTAAAAGGAATAATGCAGTAAAATTAAGAGGAGTTTTTGGGTAGTTGAAAAAGAAAAAATTTATTGGTATTAAACTAAGTTACATAAAGGAAAGGGTTCCTAGGTTTATAAAGCACATGGATCATCCACACAACACCGGTAACCAATCGTACGCATAGTGTTATCGTGTGATCATCATCTTCATGTCTACCCTTTCCACCCCGTTAAGGTATTAAGTGCGGAATGGTATCGTTACCTACTGCATGCTATTACCTGTCCCACCTATCAGTCCCGCAGGCGTTTAGGACTACTATTCCTACAGGGTGAGTACTAGGCTGAACCCTTAAGTTTAAAGGACAAAATAATAGGCGACATACATAACAAGTAGGACTACACATAAAGGGAACATACAAAGGCTAATAAGAGGCTCAGAAATCCCTCCAGAAGTAAGCATGTAGTTGGACCTAAAGCATGATATCTAATGCACATAAAGCTCCTAAAGCATGGTCTCTAAATGCAGTAGTAGTTTTTAACATTTATTTGTTGATTACTAACTGATTACAAAGTGGGTATAACAATCTGAAAGTAAAGAGCTTAAGACAGGATATCTAGGTATGAGATGCATGTCCTACACATGGCTTCTATTGCACAAATTGGTAAGTAAAGCCCTATAGACATGTTCTCTACCCATTAATTAAACTAACTATGCATTCCCTCCCAATTTCACTATAGCCCCAATCAGTTGTTTATAAGTTATTATAAACTGTGATAGCTGAATTACATAATGAAAAATAAATAAAAAGCTACTCTATAGGGAGCCTTCAACCAGGACCAATCTTCCAACCTCACTTCTTTCAAGTTTCACAGCCTTGACCATAGTTTGGGTGCTGCAAAGCTCCCTAAGGGCCCAGTGGGGGTCCTTGGCCAATACCAGCATCCAAACACTACCAAAATGTTGAAAAAGTGCAGTGTAGAATTACCAACCTTGTGCATCAAAGTTCAATGAGCATGCAAAGGTACCCAAGGCAATGCTTACACGAAGGGGGTAGAACATAGACTCTAGGAGTAGTGAGAGTGTGATAGAATTTTCTTTAAAGAAATTGAGTTGAAAAGCGGTTTAAAAAAATGATCTATGTAGAACCAGTTTTGAAAGAAAAAATAATGGGACAGTTTTGACAAACTCAGAACCAAAATAGCTCATATAGTTCCGGGCAGTAAACACAAATAGGGAAAAGGGAAGTGGGGGGCAAGTAGTCGACATGTAATAACATAATTGCACCTAGATACCAAAGTAAAGCATTTCAAAACTTAGACAGTCACACCAGGTTTCAAACAAAAGGGCTCATGATCACATGCTGAGAATGTACTAGGGCTAGGGGGTAGGAGAGAACATGCATTAAGCAAATCAGTAGGCATGCCGGATTAATAGAAGGATAGTCACACAGGGGCATGTTAGTTGCAATAAGAACAATAGAACCATAAGTAAAAGCATAGAAGAAACAAAATAAAGTGCAGCATGTACTAAAAGCATATTGTTTTGGATGCTACAAATCAAATAGAGGGCATACCAGTCAAGGATGAGATAGAGTAGAGCAGTAGTGTGCAGGGATGTGAGCAGTAATATGCAGACCAAACAATCAGCAATGTATAGAGCAGTAGAATAGTGAAGCAGCCCTAAAATCACTCAATCTTGGCTTTCAGCCGACTGAGTAATCAGTAGTCAGCAGGGAAAGTGGGAGGGGATGTGTAGGAAACAAGAGAGAACACTGAGTATGCTTATGTGTGTAAGAGAGAGTTCAAAACAATGAACTTTTTATTCAAGTCTGTGCTAAAGTGAGAGCAGGGTACTTATAGCTCTCAAATTCAGTGGAAAATAAGGTAATACATATAGGCTGATTATAATTATAGAAAGAATACTTATTAGAATCAATTAAAAACTCGAATTCCTTCAAAGTAGGGAGTCATAGCTCAAACGGTACAAATTGCATCAAATAATGAAGGTGTATGCAAGACTGATAGTACAAAATAATTACAAGTAAGGAAAGTAAAAAGAAATAAAAATATTGTGCACATAAACAGACAGATTGCAGACTGATTTTGAAAAAAATTGGTTCAAAAAATCATAGGGAATCAGCACTAAGTAAGGAAAGCATCTCACAAGCAAGGAAGTGACTCAAGTCGGTGAAAAACCTCCAAAGAAACCACATACAAAAAATCAGGGGTTCAAAGAGATACGTAGAATCGGCAGAGCACTTTAGTAAAAAGAAACAATAGGACCTATTTAGACACAATAGGCACAATACCAAGAACCTTAGTAAGTAAGAAATCATAGAATCAATGGAACATCAGAACAAATTAACACATGGAAATTGGGAGATAACTCAAAATATTACACAAACAAGCAAAAATATCAACACAAACATATAGGACTAGAAGATGTAGTGATTTCGAAAGAGGTTCAAAAACCCTAGTTTTAAAAGAAGAACAAAATGTTGAAAACTTGAACAATCGAAAAGATCGAGTAGAGATTAGTGTAAAACACAAAAGAATAAGTTAAAAATCATTTAAAAGACAAAGCTTTAAGAAAATTAGGGTTTCGTAATAAACCAGTGAGAGGTAAGGAACCTGACTGTGAAACTCATCAATAATGATGCTCGTAGCACCATCGAACCATAACCCATCGGAGAAAGACCGGAGATAAGCCAGGCAAAGCTTTCGATGACCATCATGTATGGTGGTGGCTTCTAGAGTCTCGAAGATAGAGGGAACCAATGAGACAAGGTTTCACGGCGGCTGGTGGGATCGAGAGAAGTGAGGCTGGAGGTGGCTGGAGAGGCGGTGGATTCATCGGAGACGAGAGAGAGGACCAAGAGGTTCT
>MU697064.1:26955-41157 GCA_026770625.1 Nicotiana glauca | reverse complement strand
GGGGGGGGGGGGGAGGGGTTGTATGATTTTAATTTTGGAAATAAAACTTGGGTCGTTGATCTCACTTGATCAACAACTCAGATTAGATCAAGGCTGGACCGGGTCATAAATTGGATATGGGTGATTTGAGAATTGGGTCAGGGGATCTGGGGTTGGAATTGGGGTTCAATTTGTGGTTAAAATTGAAATGCAAAGGGGTTATAATTGAAAAGGATGAGGCTAAATGTTAAACCGCCATTTCTTCCCTTTTTATTTTAATAAAAATAGTTAAAATAATTTTAAAAACCAGTTAAAGCACAAAATTGATTAATAACACATAAATGTTAATTAAAAAAATATTGGGAGCAATTTTGTAATTATAAAATACTATTAATCGAAAAATAGGCTATAATTGCAATTATAGCAATTTAGCTTTAAAATGCCAAATAAATTATGCAAAAATCACCTTAATTATATCTCGGTGTAAATATGAGAATAAAATAAATTATTCATCAAAATGATAGTATGGAAATAATTATTGAATTTTGTACTATTAAAATAGACAACAAATTGATTTTAAAATCTTTAAAATAAGGGAAAAATACCAAAACTCTTGGGCATGCTTATATATGCATGTACACACTATTTGAACATTTTGATTATATCAAATACATAGGAAAAAATTGGGTATCAACAGGTCGTGCACCATTGGGGATTGTATATTAGTCCGTCCTGTATGACTGTTAAGTCGTGTATTTGATTAAAATATGTTTGATATCATTGTGTTTTGGAAAGTATTATCATTTTTGGGTTGAATGCCATATTTGGCCTCGTGACAACTGTTTTGGACCCTTAGTGGATTTTTTTCTACTGTTCCTCACTATTTTGACTTCATATTTGTACTTAGTCATGCTGTAAAACATATTTTTATAACTAAGTCATATTTACTCTATTTTAATATTTTGAATTATATTTTGGGCTGAGCATCATGTTTTACTATTGCCCGAGTGGCTTGAGAGATTTCTGACTGAGTGAGGCTGAGGTCCTGTATTTTGAGGATATTGTGGGATCGGGCTGCATGCCACAGTAGTGTTGTACTGATTCATGATTATGAGGCCGATGGCCTTATTTGTTATGCCACGAGGTGGCTTGTTATGGGGTCGAAGGCCTGATTGATTATGCCACGAGATGGCTTGTTATAGCGCTTGGGCTGTAGGAGCCCCTCCAGGAGTCTGCACACCCCCAATGAGCGCGGGTACCCAGTGTGAGATGTAATATTGCTCGAGGGGCTGTTGTTGTTTCATGTTATTGCCTAAGGGGCTGATTACGAGTGATTGTGAGGTAGCCCGAGGGGCTGATTCTGTTGATATTTTTCCCGAGGGGATGTTTATGATTTTATCACTTTTACTCACTATTTTCATCACTCGTTTGGAACAATTGAAAGTCGTTTTAAAAAGGTTTTATTGAACTGGGATGTTTTTACGAGAGTTATTGCTTTACTGCATTATTTTGGACATATACTGTTTTGCGGTAGCGTTATGTTGTGGTTTACGTGCTTTCTTACTGCTCAGATATCTTTACTGTTATTACTTATTGAGTTGGCGTACTCTCAATACTCCTTGCACCCTGTGCGCAGATGCAGGAGTCTCTGGTCGCGATAGCGAGTGCTGATTTGTCTTCCAGCAGGCTTTTAGAGGTGACTAGGTAGGTGTTTGGCGTTGGCAGTCCAGTGCTTCTCCTTCCTATCTTTATTCAGCTTTGTATTACCTTTGTTTCAGACTATTTTGTCTTTTCATATTTCTCGACAAGTAGTAGTTGCTTATGACTGGTGACACCCCGATGTCGAGCTGTGTTATGTTTTCGCATTGTCTATTTTAACTTGTATTTTGGGATTTAGCTTATTAATGACTTAATATAATAGTTTAGTTGGTTTGGGGTTTGTGTCGGCTGGCCTTGTTTCACGATAGGTGCCATTACGACAAAGGTCCATTTTAGGGTTGTGACAAGTTAGTATCAGAGCCTAGGTTATATAGGTCTCACGAGTCATAAGAAGGTTTAGTAGAGTCTTATGGATCGGTAAGGAGGCGTCTGTAATTATCCTCGGGAGGCTTTAGAACCTTTAGGAAACTTTATATTCTTCAATTCTTATTGTGCGACATTTCTTCTATATGTTCGTATCCGTGCATGAGCACTTGGTATCAGCTGTGCATCGACGGCTTGTGATTCCCAGATCAAGGGGCAAGATGTGATTTCTGTGTGTTGATGTTGGGAAAGTCTGGACGACTTAAGACTAAGCTCTGCTTATAGCTTGAGCATTGAGTTGTGGATTGTGTGAGCACGTGTTTTCGGATTTATATGTTCAATAGTGTCCCTCTTAGGGGAAGTGATGGCTTGATAGCTAGGTGATGAGTATGATTTGACTGCAAGATGTGTTCATATGATTTGAATGAGACGAGAAGGGTCTACTTGGGGGTAGTAAGAGCTATCTGGTGCTTGATTTTCATCGTGAAGTGATGTATAGCCCGAGTTGTGGGTGTGTTGAAGGATCTTTTCATGTTGTCTAGTTGGGAAGTAAAGTAGATTTCATGTTGTGATATGAGTTAAGCCTCGGGAAGATTCAGTGATTGCGTGATGTTTACGATGGTGGAAGGGTAGGAAGAGATGTTAGTTTGAGGCGAAGCAGGTGAGTCATTTCCTACAAAGTGTTCTGAAGTTTGTGTGGTCCCTATGAGGTTTGCTGTAAGTCCTCTTTTACCAGTAAAATATGTGCGATGAGTTGAGTTTGGATCATGTATGAGAGTGGACTTGACTGTTACGAGGGAGAATGCGAGATTTGCAAAAGATTTGAGGTACTAGATGGTTTGTGTTGCATGATCTTATGAAGGATTGAGTTTGATCACACTATGGTATTATGACAGTGATAGAGTATAGGCATTGTGAGTTATTGTGTGTTTTGAACCAAGCGGGGGAGTTTTCTATTGATTAGATGATTATATGGTTACATGTTGTATTGGTTTCAGTTCGGGGTATGCTAGTGAATCAGTTGTGGCTCGTAGGGGGTTGAGATCTAGGATGGCTCGAGTGAAGGAAAATTTTAATAAAGGTTATATTATGCTTTATAGGTGTATGAGAACCGCATAATGACTTGAGTTGTTATTGGTGAAGGATGTACGATGCATGGAGCGGGAAATTATTTACTCGCATTAAGGTGGGGCTGCTTTTCGAGGTGTTAGAGTGCTGATGGAGCACAGGTCACTCGGTCTGTTTCATCAGTATAATTGAGGTTTGAGCAGAGTGGATGACCCCCAAGAATGGTTTTGAAGGGTTAAAGATTTACATGTATTACTTGGAGATCTTTAGAATATGCATCTGGCCTGAAGCTGAGGTTTACGTTGGAGGGTGTTGAGGCATGTGGCATTCCACATATCAGTATCAAGAAGGTAAAGTTAATGATTTTAGATTCACAGGAAGTCTCTTCAGGGTAAGTATTTGGGAATGTGGTGCTTTTGGGGATATGTAAGAGTATTCAGCGACTTATGAGCCTGAGGTGGTGTGGTTTTGTGCTTGGTTCTCATAATGTGAGTCTAGGTTGAGGATTGCGGTATTATGGCGAGGGGAGGCATCAAATTGAAGGTAATTTAGAAGGAACTTGGATAAATAGTATAGCTTGGTAGTAGGTTAGATTGGTATGGTAAGGGATATGATTAGTTCTTTGGTTGTTTGCGAGGTAATGAGTTTCTATAGGTATTTCGTGGCAATGCTCTTGTGTTTTTGGTGATCTGCGTAGCTTGTTCGAGTTAAAAAGATTTAAACCTGATGGTTTGGTCGGGCAAAAATGGAATTTGGAGAGTCCTTGATGGTTTCTACCACGGTTAGAGGCGTATTATTTCTACAGGCGTGAGGAGCATGGGATGTATAGTGATTTTCTTCTACATGGGGTCAAATGGAAAGTTCTTCGCTAGCTGAGTACGTAGTTGCTTGTGGATCGGAGTGCATATGAAGTTCTCATGTTTATCCTAGGATGGTATAGTATATGCGGTATGTGGTGTAGGATTGTGATTTTCATGTGTAAGGTCACGGTAAGGATTTGAAAGGAAGGTCACAAATTCTTAGGCATCATGGGCAGTTTTAGACGACTAGGTAAATAAGATCACTGATTGGTGTGGCTTGATGAGGGTATATATTTCAGAAGGGGCGATGTGTTTGAGTTATGGATATTTCATTAGTATTGCGACACTCTCTTATTTGATCGACTGCTAATGTTCGAGTTTGCTTGGTGGCATAGAAGAATTTTAGGAGTACCCCTCGTGGGATGATTGTGTATTAAAGGTGTGTTATATATATTCAGACGGTGGAGTTGGGATCATATATAGTGATTTGTGTGCAATATGGACTTGGAGACTGGAAGTTCTCATAAATAGGTTATGTTGTAGTTGTGGGTCGCGTGTATTGGCCTTGTGTGGTGACTATCGAGGTTTGGAGACCCGAGTGGAACCTTTGTTGCTTAGTATCTTGGATTTTGATGTGATGTTGGGTATGGACTGGTTGTCTCCATGCCATGTTATTTCAGACTGTCGCGCTAAGACAGTGGCGTTGGCTATGCTGAGAATGCCACAGATTGAGTGGTGACGTTCGGCGGATTATGTTCCCAGTGGGGTGGTTTAATTTTTGAAGACTCAGCAGATGGTTGGGAAGGGTTGTCTTCTTATTTGGCCTTCCAGATGTGTTTCCAGCTGCCGGGCATGTCGCTGGATAGGGTGTTTGATTTCGATAATGATTTGGTATCGGGCACCGTATCTTATGGCATCGGCGGAGTTAAAGGAGTTGAAGGAGCAGCTTCAGGAACTCCTTGATAAGGGGTTCATTAGTAGGCCAATATGGATGTGTGGTCTGCATCGAGCCAGTTTGCTGACTCCGAGTTGCTATTGTTGAGGAACGTGTTGATTCGATTGTTGTTGAGCTTATTAATGTTCAGGGGAGATCTATGAGTTACTTTTCCATGTTGCGAGGCGCTATGAGTTGTTGGTTATAGGCACATATGGTGTAGTTCTATTGGGGTCTCAAAGTGGAAATCGAGGGGGAAGAGTATTTGGTATTGCTCGGTGAATGACGTATTGGTTCTGTCCTTTTAGGTTTATGTGGTGTTATGTCATTGCTTCACCTTGGTTATGATGATTTGCTCTTGGTACTAGACAACAGATTGCGCATGGTTGTGGATTTTAAGCATAGTGACTTGAGATGTTTTGTGTGGACCAATGTTTGGATAGGGTCGCACATTACAACGAAGTTATGTGGAGGTATGAGCCTTTGGGTTAGATTCATGTGTTCTGTTTCTACGATGTATGATGGGTTCTTAGTATTGTGTGTGGTGGTACTGGTGAGTTTGCGGTATAGCTCTCTCATTTGAGTCATTTTTCATGATTTGAGTACGTTGGAATTGTTGCTTATTGGTGCGCGGATTGCACGAGTTGTGGCTTTGGATTGTATCGATGTGTCAATGTCACTAGAGTGTTCGTGTTGGATAAAATGAGGTCAATGGGATCTAGAATGAATACTATCGGATTCGATTTCAGCATGTCGGAAAGATAATATCAGTATTCGGCTTAGAAATTTACTATAGTCCTTCTCAAAGGAGAGGGAGCTTCATGAATGGTTGATCTGAGGAATGGTTATGACTTTCTGCATGTTTCATTCATTATTTGCAATATATGAAAGTGTTTGAATGGGGATTTATTTGATAAGATGTTTATTATCGGTATTCGGTTATTTTGGGAAATTGATGTGATTAGAAGCTATCGCTACGAGTGTCTGAATTATGTGATATATCAGGTAATTGTATCTTAGGTACAGATATGGTTGATACAGCTTGCTCGGACTTATTCAGAGAATAGATGTGAGGTTCTGACCTTATAGATGATTTCGGAAGTGGAAACTTAGTTCTAAGGTTTATGTGCTAGGTTGGATTGTGAAATTTTGGTTACATTGTGTTATCAGACCTATATGAGATAGGGTGATATGGGATCACCCCCGGGTATGTGCATGGTAAGGTTACACAACAATTTGATAGTTTTCAAAACAACTCTGGGCACGTTCGAGGACGAACGTACATTTAAGTAGGGGAGGATGTAACGACCTGACTGGTTGTTTTGAGCATTTGCACTTCGCTTGCCAGTTCTCAGGCATGACTAGCCCCGTGTTATATATTATGATTTATGTAATCGTCGGTTTGGTTTTCAGGATAAAATGAATAGATTTGGAAGGACAATTCTCAGTTTGAAGGTTTAAATTTGAAAGGTTTGACCAAGTTTTGACTTTAAGTATTCGATCTTGTATTTGGATTTTTATGATTTGGTTAGCTCCGGTAGGTGATTTCTAACTTGGTAGAGCATCCGGAATATATTTTAGATGTCCGTGGTAGATTTAGGCTTGAATTGGCGAAATTGGAATTTTGGCATTTTTCGGTCGGCAGTGGAAATTATTATATCAGGGCCAGAATGGAATTCTGAAAGTTGGAGTAGGTCCATTGTATCATTTTTGATTTGTGTGCATAAATTCAAGTCATTCAGATGAGGTTTGATAATAGAATTTTTGATCGAAAGCTGAATTTGAAGTTTTGGAATTTCTTAGGCTTGAATCTAATGATGATTTGATGATTCGATGTTGTTTTGATTGTTCCGAAGTTTGGAATAAGTTTTAATGATGTTATGTGATATGTTGGCATGTTTTGTTGAGGTCTCGAGGGCCTCGGGTGAGTTTCGGGTGGTTAACCGGATTAAATCTTATTTGGAGAAGTTGCAGATTTTCTGCTGTGTGTGTTGCAAAGCTTTGGCCTTTATGTTCGCGAGAGGGCTCTCGCGTTCGCGAAAGGATGAGCAGTGAGGCAGTCAATTTGGTCTTCGCGTTCGCGATGTTGTTCCCGCGTTCGCGAAGGGTGAGGTTCAATGTGCATCGCGAACGCAATGATGTTCCCGCGTTCTATAGAGTAATTAGAGCAACTGGGGTCCTCGTTATTTCTGCTTCGTGTTCGTGTTAAGGAGGTTGCGTTTGTGATGGTCTATAAAGTGGAAGTTTTGCATTTGCAAGCTGGAGGTCGCGTTCGCGTAAGAGGAATTTATGGTAAGCGAGTTTTGTGCTTCGCGAATGCGAGGCTTTGACCGCTTTCGTGAAGAAGGATATGTCACCTAGGCAGAATGTTTAAATAGTCATGTTCGCAATTTTTGGTCTATCTTCCACCATTTGTGAGCAATTTTGGAGCTTTTTGAGGAGGATTGAAGAAGGAATCAAAGGGAAACACTTGGAGGTAAGATTTTTGGATTCAATACTCGTTCCTATTGTGATTTTTACCTAATTAGATATGGAATTTGTGGAGTTTAAAGCCTAAAATTGGAGAGTTAGAGCTTGAAATTCGAGACTTTAATTTGAGGATTTGAGAGGTCATTTGTGGTCGGATTTTGATGTATTTAATATTTATGAACTCGTGAGAGTGTAAGGATTCTAGTTTTGTGAATTCTATCGGAATTCAAGACGTGGGCCTGGGGGTCGGTTTGGCCAATTTTGGGATTTTTGATGTAAATTGGTTTTTTTGAGTGGGCTTTGTTCCATTAGCAGATTTTGATGGTATGAATCTATTTTTGGTTATATTTGGAGCATCCGGAGGCCGAGTCGATAGGCAAAGGTATCGCGGGCTAGACTTTGGACCAGAAAAAGGTAATTATGATTGTAAATGCTGTCCTAAGGGTATGAAACACCGGATTTCACATTGTTGTGCTACTTTGAGGTGATGTACACGCTAGATGACGAGCGTGGGGTCATACACTATTGGGGATTGTGGCTTAGTCCATCTCGTATGACTGTTAAGTCGCGTATTTGATTAAAACTTGTTTGATATCATTGTTTTTTGGAAAGTATTATCATGTTTTGGGTTGAATGCCATATTTGGGCCTCGTGCCAACTATTTTGGACACTTAGCAGATTTTTACTACTATTCCTCACTATTTTGACTTCATATTTTTACTCGGTCATACTGTATTCTACTTTTTTCATAAATCAGCCATACTTACACCGTTTTGATATTTTAAATGATATTTTGTGCTGAGCGTCATGTTTTACTGTTGCCCAAGTGGCTTGATTGATTTGTGACTGAGTGAGGCCGAGGGCCTGTGTTGTGAGGATATTATGGGATTGGGTTGCGTGCCGCAACAGTCTTGTACTGATTCATGATTATGAGGCCGAGGACCTATTTTGTTACACCACGAGGTAGCTTGTTATGAGACCGAGCGCCTGATTGATTATGCCACGAGATGGCTTGTTATAGCGTTTGGGTAGTAGGAGCCCCTCCAGGAGTCTGCACACCCCCAATGAGTGCGGGTACCCAATGTGAGATGCAATATTGCCCGAGGGACTATTGTTGTTTCATGTTATTACCCGATGGGCTGATTACAAGTGATCGTGAGGTAGCCTGAGGGGCTGGTTCTTTTGATATTTTTCCTGAGGGGCTGTTTATGATTTTATCACTATTACTCACCATTTTCATCACTCGTTTGGAACTATTGAAAGTCGTTTTAAAAAGGTTTTATTGAATTGAGATGTTTTTACGGGAGTTATTGCTTTACTGCATTATTTTGTACATATACTATTTTGCGGTAACGTTATGCTGTGGTTTACGTGTTTTCTTACTGTTCAAATATCTTTACTATTATTACTTATTGAGTTGGCGAACTCTTATTACTCCCTGCACCCTGTGTGCAGATGCAAGAGTCTCGGGTCACGATAGCGAGTGCTGATTTGTCTTCCACCAGGCTTTCAGAGGTGACTAGGTAGGTGTTTGGCGTTGGCAGTCCAGTGCTTCTCCTTCCTATCTTTATTCAGCTTTGTATTAGCTTTGTTTCAGACTATGTTGTCTTTTCATATTTCTCGACGAGTAGTAGTTGCTTATGACTGGTGACACCCCGATGTCGAGCTGTGTTATGTTTTTGCATTTTCTATTTTAACTTGTATTTTGGGATTTATCTTATTAATGACTTAATATAATAGTTTGGTTGGTTTGGGGGTTTGTGTCGGCTGGCCTAGTTTCACGATAGGCGCCATCACGACAAAGGTCCGTTTTAGGGTCGTGACAAGTTAATGATATTTAGCTTGATTCATGCTTTAATTGTCGAATTGATGATTGCAAACATTGATTTGTGCCTTTTGACTTAGGATCTTCTTGAGAAAGAAAGACTAAGTCTAGGAAATTTAGGCTAACATGGAATTGGGGTGCATTTAAGAGATTGATAGCCCCAATAAAAGGGTTTAACCTAGAGATAGCAATATTCGACTTGAGCTAATTTTGCTTGCATTGTTTAAACACCCAATTGGGCTTGAGAAAGCCAATTAGGGAAAAGTCACTCAAACTACCGAGAGGTATAGAGTGAGTAATTATGTGCAATGGTCATATCATGATCCCAATTACAACAAGTTTGCCCTAAGTTTTAGACCCCATAAGATGCTCACCTAGGTGTAAGTCACTTCCTTAGTGACTTTTTACCAATTGAGAAAACCCTTACAAAAATATCATACTTAGCTTATTTTCATTCTTCATTAGTGTTAAAAGTAGAATACTAACCAAAACAAAGCATGATTGAAGTGCGATTAAGAACATCGCACATAGCTAGATTAGATAGAAACCCAATTCCAAACTAATATCAGATCTCTCTGGAAATCGATTCCGACCCCTCGGGTAAAAGCTGCATCGATCACTCTTGCCATTCTATGGTGGTATAGGGCTTGTGACGATCACTCTTTGGCAACATTGTCGGAGAGCTAAACTGTTTTGGTATCTATCTGACTAGTTTTATGTCTTGTTTTTCTTTCTTTTTATTTTACTAACTTGTGTGAGTCAATTGATTCAGGTACAAAATGGAAAACAATGATCCTGTGTAAATGTACTCCCGGGGGAGAAGGTAGATGATAATGGTGAAGATGAGGTGCCTCTAGTACCTCAAGGAAAAAGATAAGGCTCCCCAGCCAATGAAAACATTCCAGACCCTCACTTAGATCCTCCACGAGTGGCTCCCCGGGTGCTTTCAAATGAAGGGTACGCAAGTGCAATTGTCCCACCTTGGATCCGAGCGGGCAATTTCCATATTACAAATATCATGCTTACTTCATTGGAGCAATGAGGGTACTTCATAGGCACTTCCCATCAGAATGAATATAAACATCGTAAAGGCTTTGTGGATGCCTGCTGGGGAAGCAAACAGACAAATGTGTTGGACGATGCATTGAGATTGAGATTGCTCCCTTTTTAACTTAGAGGGAAAGCTTTGGATTGGCTCGAAAGACTTCCCAACCATTCCATCACTATGTGGGATGAGTTAGCTGACAAGTTTATAGCTAAGTTTTTCTCGCCGGGGCATATGATGACATTGAGAGATGAGATTTTGGCCTTCAAACAGGAACCTAATGAACCACTTTAATGGTGAAAGAATGTCCGAAAAATGACATGATCGAAGCAATGATCCAGCAAAAATTCTACTGTGGCATTAACATGACCAATCAGTGTGTAGTGAACCAGATAGCAGTGGGAAATTTTATGAACACACCCTATGCTGAGGCGTGTGAGATATTGGATGAGATGGTAGATACTTCCTTAGGTTGGCAAAGTCGAGCTAATGTGCCACAGGGTGATCCCACTGTTATTCACCTGCACAAAGAGCTCCACAACCATGGCCAGACGATAACAAACTTAACTTCAACAATGAACCAGTTGGCAAAAGCTCAACTGCAGCAAGTTCAAGCACCAAGACAAGTAAATGCTATGGAAGGTGTAAACATGTTGGTCAACAAGAGGCGACAAAGAGGTCAACAAAGTCAAGGAAATCCGGATCAATATGAGCAAGGTAGTAGTGGTTTCAACCAAGATGATGGGTATGATGAGCAAAGTGAAAAAGTCCAGTACGTGAATAATTACCAAGGACAAAGGAGAAATTCTCCGAACCAACAACAATAGTGGAGATCCCAAAGAAATTAGGGGAATCAAAACCAACAGGGAAATAGCAACTGGGGGAACAACAATCAGAATTGGGGCAACTAGAACAACCAGGGTAACTGGAGTGGCAACAACAACAATTGGGGAGAAAACAACAATCAAGGGGGTTGGAATAATGGCAATCAAGGGAATCGGGGGCAAGGCTTCCAAAGACATTCGATGTATCAACAACCAAATAAATCACCTCCATGTCCATCCCAAGGTCCTAGATCGTCAAACAATAAGACGGGAAGGATCGAGATGATGTTTGAAAAAATGATAAAAAAGAATGCTGACTCTGATGCCCAGTTGGCACCCATGATGCTTCAATCCGAAACTTGGAGGTTCAACTTGGCTAGATTTTTCAATCTTTGAATACTTGACCTAAGGGAGCTCTACCTAGTGATACAGTAGTAAACCTGAAGGTTGGGAACAATACCGGGCATGCAATTGCGATGATCAAAAGAAGCAGTAGAGGTGGTGAAGTGAATAACTCCAAGCAACAGGAAGTTGCGAGTGATGAGGTTGAAGTGCAAGATGATGGTGTTTTTATAGTTGATGAACAAACGAGGGAAGAGAATTTGAAAGCCGAAGTGAAAATTGATATTCATGATAATGAGGTCGAGACTCTAAATAATGTGAACCCGACTAGGGATCACGTGATAGACATGCTAAAAATGGTAGTGCCCAAGGCTATGGCTCCCTTGCTAAGGTCTCCTCTACCTTACCCTCAAAGACTTGCGAAGCAAAAGAATGAAAAGAAATTTAAGAAGTTTATTGAGATGATAAAAGCTTGTCGATCAATGTTCCTTTGGTGGAAGATCTTGAGCAAATGCCAGGTTATGCCAAGTTTATAAATGACTTGGTGACTAAAAAGAGATCTATGGATAGTGAGACCATCAAAATGACTCATCAAGTAAGTGCAATTATGCACTCGATGGCTCCAAAGATTGAAGATCCCGACGCTTTTACCATTCCATGTACCATTGGGAGTGCGGATTTTGCAAAGGCATTGTGTGATTTGGGAGCAAGTATAAATTTGATGCCTTACTCCATGTTCAAAAATTTGGGTATTGGTCAACTGAGAGCTACTTCAATGAGATTGAAAATGGCCAATAGAACAATGAAGAGGTCACTCGGTAATATTGATGATGTTCTTGTATGAGTGGACAAGTTTATTTTGCATGCTGATTTTGTGATTCTGGTCTACGAAGTTGACTATGAGGTGCTGATAATATTGGGAAGACCTTTCCTTGCAATAGGGAAGGCATTGGTTGATGTGGAAGCAGGGAGCTCAACTTCTGGGTGGGTGACAAAAAAGTTGTCTTTTATGTGTGCAATTCAATGAGGCAGCCGAATAGTACTGAAATTTGCTCTTTTGTGGATCTTGTCACGGAGGTGATAGTTGATGATACTAGTGCCATGATCAATGTGGAGGATCCTTTAGAAGTGGTATTGTTGAAATTTGATGTGAATGAGGATGAAGGTAGGGTGGAGTGTGTTAGTGCTTTTCACGGAATGAGTTCTTATTCTTATGAGCCCCGTAAGCTTTCTTTGGATCTTGAGAACAGAAAGACTCCGCCAACAAAGTCCTCAATTGAGGAACCTCCTATTTTGGAGTTGAAGCCTTTGCCTTCACAACTCAGGTATGAATTCTTGGGCCCCAGTTCAGCTTTGCCTGTAATTCTTTCTTTTTGTCTTACTAACATGTAGGTAGATGCCATACTGGAGGTGCTCCAAAGAAGGAAGAAGGCAATTGGATGGACTCTAGCTGATATTCGGGTAATAAGCCCCACCTTTTGCATGCACAAGATTATACTTGAAGATGATGCCAAGACCTCCGTGGAACATCAAAGGAGGTTGAACGAGGCTATGCAAGAGGTTTTTGATCAAGTGGCTAGATGCAGGGGTTGTGTATCCCATCTCGAATAGTTCTTGGACTTCACCGGTGCAATGTGTGCCGAAGAAGGGTGGTATGACTGTGGTCACCAATGAGTAGAATGAGTTGATTCCCACCAGGACTATCACCGGATGGAGGGTGTGCATGGACTACCGAAAGCTGAATAAAATGACCCGAAAAGATCATTTTTGTAAGGCCCCGTGAAATCCCTACTCGAAAACTCGGATCCCGTGGTGCCAAGTTAGGCATGTGTTAGCAATTCATAAATATCCGCGGTGCGGAACTTTTTGGATTGAATAATGCATTAAAAAGTCAAGAATAGGTTTCCAGAAAAATGCAAGAAATGCGGTCCAGAATGCGGCCGCAAATCAGGAATGCGGATCGCATATCTGCCACAAAGTGAGTCAGAATGTTGGTTAAAATTGAAGTTAGTTATGCGGTCGAAATGCGGTCACATAATCGAAATGCAGACCGCATAGTCGTCGCATATTTTCCTTTGAATTTTGTGAGGGTCAGTTCTGCGGTGCACTTTGCGACCACAGAACATGAATGCGGACCACATTCTTACCGCAGACTCAGTCAGAGTGTCCAGTTTATGGGGTGCATTTTGCGGTCCATTATGCGGACCGCATGTTTACTCTGCGATCGCAAATGCGATCTCATATTTGACTCGGAGCTCCAATTTTCTAATTTTTAACCCGACTTCCATATCGATATATCCAGTGTTATAGCTCATTTTAAGCATTCTTCTGAGCACTTCTAGAAGGAGAGACAGGGTTCTTAGAGAGGGAAAGTCTCCCCATCAAATTACTCCATAAGATATGGCTAAATCCTTGAAGAAAATCAAGTGGAGACCCCTAAACCTTCGTCTCAAGAGGTAATACTTCATCACCCCAACTCTTGTTTGTTTTATTCTCAGATATAAAGGGTTTCTAGTGAGGTTATTCATGGGTATAAGAATGGATTCCTTGCATGCATGTTAAACCTTAGAGTAGTGGGAGGTGGTAAATTAAAGAGGGATACAAAGTGATATAAATTGCTCTAAAAAAGGGGCCTAAGATCATATTGCACCTCTAGGGTTTGTCAATATGCTTGAACCAAGCTAGAGTCTCAATCTCATCTCTAATTCTCGATTTAATTTGTAATTTTTACTCAATATATTGAAGTGCTAAGAGTTCCGGAAATTTGTAAAAGAGTAAGGAAAGCTTTATTGAGGTATGTATGGCTAAAACCCCCTTTTTATTAGAAATCGAGCTCCATTGTCATTTACGGAAGTGTGGTAAGAGTTGAAATGGCTAGTGTATTGATTGGAAGT
>MU697064.1:9169-26837 GCA_026770625.1 Nicotiana glauca | reverse complement strand
GTGACAGAAATGCCCTAATCTGTGTTTTGGAAATTGAATGAAAGATTATATGAATTGCATCTTTGATTTACCCATGTTATTTACTTGTACCTGTTTGATAGTTCTTTCTAGTAAAATGGTATTTAGTTATACATACCAGTACAATTCAAATGTACTGACGTACCTTTTGCCGGGGGCGCTACATTCATGTTATGATTGTAGGTGGTTCTATAGCAGGCACTTCAGTCCACCGACAGTAGCACCTCCTCCACTTTCCGTCAGCTGTATTGGTGAGCCCCTTTCCCCTCGGGGCCCTGCGTGGATTATGCCATTATTCTTCCCGGAGTCTTATTTTTGTATTTGTGTAAGGTATAGCTGGAGCTTTGTTGCCGATATTTCTGTATTATTCTTCAGCTATATTTACAGGCTCCGTAGACAGGTTGTGGGTAGTTTCGGGTATTGGAAATTAAAATAGAAATATTGATGTTTGGAAATGATGTATATAACTTGTAATACCCTTAAGGTGGCGAAATGAAGTTGCTAATGAAAATGAAATGGAAATCGTTAATTATATATTGATAGAATTTGATTAATGGAGTCTATCCCTTATTAAATTATGAGTTGGGTTGGGTAGTATGTATGAGACCTGCCAGGCTTGCTCAGTCGGGTTTACTCGGTTGAGCCCCGGTCGCGCTCCTCGGATTTTGGGGCGTGACAATTTTCCATTGCCCTTTTTTGACCAGATGCTGGATAGACTTGTTGGGCGTGCCTTTTACTGCTTTTTGGATGGGTACTCATGTTACAACCAGATTTTGATTGCTCCGGAAGCTCAGGAGAAAACCACATTCACATGTTCGTATCGCACCTTTGCATTTTCTAGGATGCCATTTGGTTTGTGTAATGCATCTGCTACATTTCAGCGATGTATAATGGATATATTTACTGACATGGTGGAGGAATTCTTGGAAGTGTTGATGGATGATTTCAGTGTTGTGGGTCACTCTTTTAAAGAATGCTTGTGTAATCTTGAAAAAGTGTCGGCCCGATGTGAGGAGACAAATCTAGTGCTTAATTAGGGAAAATGCCACTTTATGGTCGAGGAGAGCATTGTCCTCGTCCATAAGATCTTAAAGAACGGTATTGAGGTGGAAAAGGTGAAGATTGAAGTGATTTCCAAGCTTCCTCCTCCTACTTCCGTCAAGGGGGTTAGAAGTTTTCTTGGGCATGCGGGGTTCTACCGAAGGTTCATCAAGGACTTTTTGAAGGTAGTGAACGCCTTGCGCAAATGATTGGAGAAGGATGCAAGGTTTTTGTTTAATGATGAACATGTGAAAGTTTTTGAGCTTCTCAAGAACAAACTAACAACCACTCCCATTATTACTACGCCCAATTGGAGCTTACCTTTTGAGCTCATGTGTGATGCAAGTGATGTTTCGGTAGGAGCGATCATGGATCAAAGAGTAAACAATATGTTTCACCCGGTATATTATGCAAGAAAAATAATGAAAGATGCTCAGATAAATTATATGGTGACAAAAAAAGAGTTGCTAGCAATTGTGTTTGCAATGAAGTTTAGGCCTTATCTCATGGGTGCCAAGGTGATAGTTCATACTGACCATGCAGCACTTCGCTACTTGATGACAAAGAAGGATTCTAAGGATCGGTTGATGAGATGGATTCTACTATTTCAAGAGTTTGACCTTGAGATTGTTGATCGAAAAGGGTGTGAAAACTAAGTGGCGGACCACTTGTCCCGCTTGGAGAGGAGGGGAAGCCCCGTGATAGCCTCAAAATTGATGATTCATTCCTTGATAAGCAACTCCTCTCCGTATCTTTGTATAGCATACCTTGGTTAGCTAATGTTGCCAACTTTCTTACGACCGGAATTGTCTCGTGTGAGATCTCTTCTAACCAAAGGAAGAAGATTAAACAAGATAGCTTAGACTACTACTGGGATGAGCCTTATTTGTTCAAAATTTGCAATGATGGTATGATCCGGAGATGTGTTTCGAAAGAGGAGCAAATGAGTATTCTTGATGCTTGTCATTCCTCTCCATACGGTGGTCATCATGGTGGGGCGAGAAAGGCTTCAAAGGTGCTTAGCTGCGGGTTTTATTGGCCTATATTATACAATGATGCGGGTGAGCTTGTGAAGATATGTGATATGTGTCAGAGAGCTGGTGGAATTTCAAAGAAGGATGAAATGCCTCTCACCACTATTCTTGAGGTAAACATATTTGATGTGTGGGGCATTGACTTCATGGGGCCTTTTGTGAGTTCATGTGGCAACACGTACATTCTGGTAGCCGTTGATTATGTTTCCAAGTAGGTTGAAGCCATGGCTTTACCCAACAATAAGGCTCGGAGTGTGGTGGCTTTTCTTAAGAATAATGTGTTTACTCGATTTGGCACTCCTAGAGCAATCATCAGTGATGGGGGTTCTCATTTCTACAATAAGGCATTTGACACTTTGCTTGCAAATTATGGTGTCAATCACAAGGTTTAAACCCCTTACCATCCTCAGGCTAGTGGGCAAGTTGAGGTCTCCAACAGGGAGATAAAGAGATTGTCAAAGACTGTCAATACAAATAGGACTGACTGGTCAAAGAAACTGGAAGATGCTTTGTAGGCTTACAGGGCTGCTTATAAGACTCAAATTGGTATGTCTCAGTACTGTTGGTATTTGAGAAAGCTTTCCATCTTTCAATTGAGTTTGACCACAAGGTCATGTGGGCTTTGAAAAAGTTAAATCTTGAATGGGATGTTGCAGCAAATCTCCGAGTAGAGCAACTCAATAAGCTTGATGAGTTCCGATTTCATGCCTAGCTCGTCCTTGTATAGAACAAGATGAAGTACTTACATGAAAAGTATGCCCGTAGCAAGGAATTCAAGGAAGGTCACTTGGTTCTCTTATTCAACTCCTGATTACGACTATTTACGGGAAAGCTCAAGTCAAAATAGAGTGGTCATTTTGAGGTGTTGCATGTAACTTGGTTTGGTGCTCTTGATTTGAAAAACAAAAATGGTGAAATCTTTAGAGTTAATGGGAACAGAGTGAAGCACTATTTTGGCAAGTTTGATGATAGCCACGTGGTGGCAATGATCTATCTCAAATGATTGATGGTAACATATATCGTGCCGCGACGTTAAATCGGACGCTTCTTGGGAGGCAACCCATGTGTTTTTCTTCTTTTTGAATTTCTTCTTTATAGGATTTATTTTGGACAAACTGGTTGTGAGATGTGTATAGGAATGTTTGATGCAGTGCAGAACAATGCTGGAAAAATTTGGCAAAGTCTGTAGTTGGACCGCTGGCAGCGCTCCAAATTTTGCGGTTAGCGGAGGCGTAATGTGGTAATAGATGCGGACTCAAAAAGTCTAAAATGAGACTTTTTTGAAGTTTCATCCGCGTTCGCGGAGGATTCGCAGTCAGCGATGCATTTCCACCGTCGCTCCCCATTTTTCGCTCTCAACGGAAGTGTCAAACAAGCAGCCCTTCTGTGATGAAAAAATGCGGTCCCCGGTGACATTTCGTAGCTGCGCCAGGTGAGCTCTGTGGGTCCTATGGTAATTTATATAAATAGAAGGTCCTGAGACCTTTTACCCTTTTCGATATTTGACCTCTCAAGCATATTTTTTATTGTTCAACTCCTTCACAACTGAGCCCAAATCTATAATATCACTAAATTGGAAGTCCATTTCCATCACTCATTACACAACTGGTAATTTCATTACATCATTGTTCTTCAATTTGTGCTTGTCTTTTTTTTTTGTTAGTTTTTATTCTTCTTCCTCTTTTCTTTCAATTTTAACTAGGGTTCATGAGTGTTATTATTTGATTCTACAATTAGTTAGATTAATGGTTAGTGATTAGTGATGCCTAGTATAGATTTGTAAATGTTTTGATACCCATTAATGACTAGAAAATATGAAACCCTAGGATTGCCTGTTTTTGAATTCCACAGCCGCAGATGTATTTCTGCGGTCAGCGTTCAGCTTAACGTGGTTGCCGCATTGCATTATTTTCGGTCAGCGATATTACGTTCAGACAAATATAAAAATGGGTTCGCGGTCGCGGTTAGTTTTTTGCGGACAACAGTGCAACTTCCACAGGTGCGCCCAACATTCCACGCTCAGCATGTCTGTAGAGTCAAAAGATGGGAAGTCTGATCCCCATGCCGCTGCGGCCGCGCCCCATTTTCTGCTCTTAGCAGTATTCATTTCGCGACTGCCCTTCTTTGTCCGCTGTCAGCGAGTCTGAAAGTTTCCACTGATTCTGTATGAAGACAATGGTTAAATCATGAGGCGGAAGTGAGAAAAAAATGGAAAGCAGAGTCCTCCTGGGGTAGGGGACGAAGACAAATCAAGTTACCCCTAATAGTTAGGCAATCCATTGGGAAAATGCAGAAGGACATCAAAGCTGCATCCTACTCCATGGGAAGTGATTACGTTCCATCTCGGGAGGCTTTGGAGGGTGATTCTGTGCCCATCCATGTACCATAATTCCCAAGGAGATTTTGATTGAGATACGTGTCTACACCTCCAGCTTCTCCTACTTCTCCTATTTTTTTGAGTCGTCTAATGGCTCAGCGGAGAGTATTGAGTCCTCAGCATTAACTTTACATCCAGCTACCCCAGATTCTTTACCTTGATGGGAACCTATAGATATAGATGATGAGATCCCTGATAACGGGAGAGGTGATGACACCCAGACTGGAGGGTTGGCAAGAATAAGAAACCCGGTGGAGTAGTAGTAGAGGTTTGTCAGTGAGCAGGCCTACCACAAAGTTCGCGAGTGGTGGCCTCACAGGTCACTCATACATGAGCGTCAATATATAGAAAGGGATCTTCTACCCTACAACCCCAATGTGAAGCAACAATATGATGAAATAGTAGGGTGGAAACACTTCACAAGCGGGCAGCCGGATGATAATGAGCACCTAGTCAAGGAATTTTGTGCCAATGTCGACCACATCAAAAAGGGCACATTTGTGACTAAGGTGCAGAACTTGAAGATCAAGTTTGATGGAAAGACTCTGAACAACTATGTTGGATTCAATTATGAAGATGAGTCATTGTACTTAGAGAAAGAGGCCATGGATGAGGCGGCCCACTCGTGGTTAGCATCCATACTTTCTCTCCTGGGTACTACTCTAGCTTGGTTGACAGTGGGGGTCCTGTCTAAAGGAACACCCTGAACTTCGAGGCGAAGGGTTGGGAGACATTTATGTGTAGAAGATTAGACCCCACTACTCATGACAGTGACATGGCGGTTTCCCGGGCGATTATAGTGACAGCCATTATGGTGGGGTACCCGATCAATGTCGGGAATATCATGTCCAAGGTGATAACTGGAGTGGTCAACAAGGATGAGAGATCCTACATTTTCCCGAACTTCCTCACCATGCACCTTGAGGATCAGGAGGTTGAAAAAAGGGATTTCAATACCAAGGTGAAACCCAAGAGGCCCTTCTCATGGTATATACTTCAGGGTCCAGGCAACCCCAAGTCAAAGGAAAAATCCTCAACATCCACTGGCCAGTCTGAAGAGCCAGTGGTGGTGGCTACTGGTTATGAGCCTCCTACTACCATACCACAGCCTCCTGCCGGATCATCTACTTCATTGCCTTCCTCAGTGCCCTCCTTGTCAGCATACACTTTGACTGTACGTAGGTTGAACGAGACTCTCTCCAGCATCAACAACTGGATGGCAGCAACATCAAAGTTGTCTGTACTATCCAGTTCAGTTGCAGCCAAGTTAGTTCTCGCACAGCCCCAGGTGCCAGCTTCAGTGGAAGAATCTCTCAAGGAGCTTCTGGACAAACAGAAGAAGCTCATCATCGATTCTCTGGCAGTTCAAGAAAAATTAACTAAGGAGCTAAGCAAGCAGACGAAGAAGCTGGAAAAGACTCGGGCCTCAAAGGAGTCAGTAAAGCTGTTGAGAGGAGAGGTGGAAAAGATGAAATCAGCTGGTGACATACCATTGGAGCTTTTATTAGAGGACCGAATTCCAGCAGCTCAAGCACAGCAAGTACCGGAGTAGGAGGCTGATAGAGAGCCTAGGAGGAGGAGATTGATTCCCAGGCTGATGACTTGGAGATTGAGTTGGAGGACCCTGAGGGAGGTGCCTTAGGCCATCCACATGACCGCGAAGGAGGTGATCCAAGGACACATCCATAGGACCTCATGCATACATAGGACCCATAAGGAGTTTTCTACTCTCTAACCCTTCTTTGATCTTATTTTTGCTATTAGCATTGAGGGCAATACTAGTTTTTTATTGGGGGGGGGGGGGACCTACTTTGATGATTTGATAATTGGATTGTAATTATGATACTAACTTTTTCTTTATTGTTGTTTTGCACTTTTGGTATGTATATAACTTTACCATTTATTTTTTACTTTTCGTTAGTTTTCAATTTCAGTATGTATATAAAGTTACTTTTCCATATATATATATATATTGTACATATTCAGTTTAATTTCTGTATTTTGCTTCATAACTTTTGTAATTTTCCTTAATAGCATAGCTTCTTATTTCATTTAGTGGCTTGTTTTTCAGTTTGTAGCTTCTTATTTTTACAAGATTTCATAATCAATAAGCCTTTGATTTTCTTAATGCCACGGTTCTTTCCAAAGGTAGAGTTTGTGTAAACCGGGTGGCTCTACCCGATGATGGATGGTATGAAAACCTTCGTAAGGGATTGAGTCTGTTTTCTTTTTGTTTTTGTGTAAATAGTAGCTAGTGAAAAATAGTGCCTCAGGCAAAGCTTCACTTGGGCCTAACATATTTACCTTTGACCTTATGGTTAAAAATAAATTGATGTGTAAATGATGGTGATAGTTGTGACCTTGAGACTCTTGTGTTGACTAAATAATCATCGAGTGGTTTTGTAGGGACCACTTGTGTTGCTCAAATCTTAGCTAAGGTCGTTGTGGGCCATCAACTCTGTCTCTTTAGCAATCCAATAACTTGTGAGGTGAGGTATTGATTTGCAAGTACAAGTCCCGTGCCAAAAAGTCTAGAACTTGCCTTGAATGTTTGTCTAGGCAAAATTCTAAGTGTAGCTCGACTTGAGAAGTCATTATAGGCTCTTCCTTGATCCAAATTGATACTTGAAAACATCCATAGCCCACCAAAAAAATGATATACCTATTAAACATCGTTGAGACATAGCCCTTGTTCTTTCAATAACCATGATACAAGTCTTTATCCTTTCTAAAATGATCCCCTCTTGACTCCCGATCTTTCCTTAGCACAAATTTGGCAAAAGTATAAGTTTGGGGGAAGAGACGAGGAATGAAAAAGTAATAAAAGGTACTTAAGAAAGAAAAGGGAAGGAAAAATAAAAAGAAAGAAAAAGACAAAAAGTCAAAAAGAAAATGAACAATGTAGAAAAAATGAAGGGATTCAATAAAAGCGAAGATGAAAGGCTTGGAATTATCAGAAAGGAGAAAAAAGATTGACATGATCAAGAAAGAGTGACAGTGTGTCTCTGTAGTCCCCTAGGGAAGAAGTAAATGATTCAAAGAGGCAAGAAAATTTGATCCAAAATGAAGAAAATAAAGTGTTTAAGGAAAGATGAAACCTTCATAGACCACTATATCCTACCTTGAACCAAAAGCCTTTATTACATTCCCGCAAAAGCCCTATATGATATTGAGTTGAGTGAGCTTACATTAGTAGTGACTGACATAAGGGTCAAGCTTATGGTACTTAGAGCCGGCCTTGTGACCTTCCTTTGAGAGAGATGAGTGTGTTTTCCACAATCCGCGTTCTAAGTGCTACAATCTAAAAGTGAGGTTTGCATATGGAGAGTCGAGGAGTATGAGTTTGAGTTCCACAATGACCAATGTAATAGAAAGAGTTCCATTAATGAGCTAAGTCAATTCTTGATGCTTTTGTGTCGTACTAAAGCCATGGTGTTAAAAAGGTTGCGTATTGTTAATAATGCATTTGAGTTGAGGGTAATTGTTACTCCTAATTGATGCTTGATGAGGTTACTTTAGGACATCTGAAATTTTCCTTTCTTTTATCTTGAGGAGGTGGGAATTACTTTGTTTGCTTGAGTACAAGCAAAAGCTTAAGTTTTGGGGAGTTGATAACTAGGGATTCTAGCCTATTTTATGCTACTTTTTGCTTAGATTTTGGATTAAGAGTGTGTACAAATATTCCCCAAAGCTAACTTATTGTAATTGTTTGCAGTGTTTGGTCAGAAAGAGACAAGAAAGTCATAACCAACTTATAAAGGAGTGAAATCTGCACAAGTTTAAAGCTGAGTCAAAGGCGCTAAAAGCAAAGAATTAGAGCGGATGCGGAAGGTCCACCGTTGATGCGTTATTAATTACGCTCTCAGTGGATTGAGGTTCAAAGAGTCATTTTTGGGTTAACAGTCATCGCTGCCTGCGGTGAAATTGTGCGGCAGCGAATTCATCTGGCGTGGCTGCGATCCAATTCTCTCCCTCAGCGGAATTAAGAGTCAGAGAAATATAGTTTGGAGATCAACTTGAGAAGCACGGTCTGTGAACATATTTCACAGTCGTGATTGAAGGTAGCACTGAGTCAGGTGATTTTTCGCTCCCAGCGGACTCAAGTTCAGACCAAGTTCAGAAGAGAATAACCGCGATCCTCACTTGCTTTGTGCGGCCGCAAAAGTCCAAGCACTGAGACGACCAGTTTTCCGCTTTCAGTGGAATCTCTGTAGGGGCAATGTTGTCTAGAAAATTTAGCTGTATATAAATAGTTATTATTCAAATTTTTAGGGTATCTGTTGTTTTGTAGAGAACGTGAATGGCCGCTTTTTGCTTTTTGGAGTAATTTCAGAACATATTTAGCAATTAATCTTAGATTTTACTCTTGTAATTACTTTTTATGGCTTATATTTCATTTCCATCTTTGATTTCTTCTTTGATTATAAGTAGTTCTACCTACTAGCTAGGGCGTGACCCAAACCTAGTGTGGGTATTTAACGGGTCTTCAATTTTAGGGCTTAAATATTTATGGGTTAATGATATTTAGCTTGATTCATGCTTTAATTGTTAAATTAATGGTTGCAAACACTAATTTGTGCCTTTTTGACTTAGCTTCTTGAGAAAGAGAGACTAAGTCTAGGAAATTTAGGCTAACAGGGAATTGGGGTACATTCAAGATATTGATAGCCCTAATTGAAGGGTTAAACCTAGAGATAGTAATACCCGACTTGAGCCAATTTCGCTTGCATTTTTTAAACAATCAATTGGGCTTGAGAAAGCCAATGAGGGCAAAGTCACTCAAACTACCGAGAGGTATAGAGTGAGTAATTATGTGCAATGGTTATATCGCGATCCCAATTACAACAAGTTTTCCCTGAGTTTTATACCTCGTTAGATACTCACATTTGTGTAAGTCACTTCCCTAATGACTTTTTACCAATTGAGAAAACCCTTACAAAAATATCATCCTTAGCCTATTTTCATTCTTCATTAGTGTTAAAAGTAGAATAGTAACCAAAACAAAGCATGATTGGAAGTGCAATTAAGAACATCACACATGGCTAGATTAGATAGAAACCCAATTCAAAACTAATATTAGCTCTATGTGGAAATCGATCCTGACCTATCGGTTAAAAGTTGTATCGAGCACTCCTGCCATTCTATAGTGGTATAGGGTTTGTGCCAATCAGGCTCTCTTGTGACTATGATCTTGCCATGCCTTATCCTGGTTCCGAGGAAGATGAGGAAGATAGTGTAGACCGACTTATGTATGGTGCTTGGTATGACTCCACTTATGATCAAGGCGAGGATGGGGAGGGAATAGAAGGCCAGGATGGTGATGGCCACTCATTTTTATTTTAACATATTATATATTTTTGTTGGCATCTTCAAGTGCTTTTGTAAAAACTCTTCATCTAAATATCAAAGTTGACTTTTGTTTTATATGCACCTTTTTCATTCTTTGTTGTTTATCTATACTTGCATGTTTTACTTCTGTACTTGCATATTTTGCTTTTGTGTATACACGTTTTGTTTCTTTATTCCTTTATTGTTATCCTCTAGGTGGTCGTAGCCTTTAGACAGAATAGTCGTGGGTCGTATCGGCCCTGTTCAAACAAGTCAAGTATGCCTCTTTGTTAAGATGTGGCCAAGGTTCGATAGGTGTGTTTTGATTAGATCAAATGCATCTTCAAGTTGAGTCGAGGCCAGGGGTTGATGGGTGGTGTTCGAGCTGGCCGAACTTACATTTAAGTTAGGTTGAGGCCTGCGGTCGATAAGTGTTATTCAAGCTGGCGGAATGTACCTTTAAGTTAGGTCAAGACCAGGGGCTGATAGGTGTTGTTCGAGCTAGTCGAACGAACCTTCAAGTTAGGTCGAGGCCAAGGACGATAAGTGTTGTTTGAGCTGGTCAAATATACCATTTTGGAGAGTAGTTTTAACAAACGTGCATCTTTATTATTTCAATTTTTAATTTCAATTACATCATTTTCGCCCTTAGGTAATTTTTGGAGAAAATTATAAGTTTCAGGTGTTGGTTAGCGTTCTAATCCCAAACTTGGTATATCTAGTCCCTTTATTGTTTGACTTGGCAATTATGGAGGAGTCAGGCAACAAAACAATAAGTCCTTTCTTGTATTCAAACTTGAAGTGTCCCATTCATTGCCTCGTTACAAACCTCTTTGAAATAATCCTATTGGGACAATACTAAAGTGAGGAAAAAAAGAATATGACTTACGTGGCATTTCTTATGTTATAGAAGTTGAAGTACTTGAGATGGCTAATATTCCAATTGTTTGGTAGGAGCTTCCCTTCCATAGTTTTCAATTGGAACGAGTCCATATCTGCTTTGCCTATAATTTTGTATGGTCCGTCCTAGTTTGTTCCCAACTTGCCTTCTCGTGGATCCCTGTTTGCTTAGGTTTTGGCTTTGAGTACATAGTCTTCGATATTGAGCAATCAAACCTTTTCCTTTTTGTTATAGTAGTATTCTGCTTGTTATTTCAAAGCGACCATCCTTATGTACGCCATGTCTCATCGCTCTTCGACCTCATCGAGATCTTGTCTCATATTCTCTCCATTGCTGGTGCCGCTTTCATGGGAGTACCTCAGGCTGGGAGAATGCCTCTTGATCACTAGCTTGGGAGAATGCCTCTGCTTCTACCCATTTAGAGAAATAGTCAGTTAAAACTAAAATAAATCTTGCATTACCTCGTCATGACAAAAGTGAACCCACGACGTCCGTTCCCTACTTAATAAATGGCCATGGAGAGGTGGCCGAATGGAGTTGTTCCCCTGCTAGTTTGATTATTGGGACGTACTTCAAACACTATTCACACCTCTTCACGAATTCGAAGGCATCTTTCTTCAAGGTAGGCCTGACGAGTGATCAATCACCTAAATGAGTTCCACAATGACCTTTGTGTACTTCATCGAGTATGCGTTGGGTTTGGCTTGTTCCTACGCATTTTACCAAAGGATCACCGTATATTATTTTGTATAAGTCGTTGTGAAGAAGGCTGTATCTAGCGGCTTGCGTTCTTAGCTTTTTGGCCTCCTCTTTGTCATGTGGGAGGATGTCATCCTGCAAATAAGTAATAATACAATTGTGCCTGTCCCATGCTAAATATACAGAGTTTACCTCAATTTTGTCTAATGACAAGTTGAGGAGATGGACTATGTTGTCGTTATGTTTTTGGCGGCGCCGTCCAATTTGACGAGGTCGTCCGCTTCGATATTTTTAGTTCGTGGGATTTGGTCAAGCTGGCATTTGTCGAAATTGGGCAGCAATTTTAGATCTCAGTTTGATATTCTTGAAACCTTTGTTCTTTGATTTGTAAAGTCCCTCTAACATGGTTGACTACGAGCTGGGAATTGCAACAAAGTTTAAGCCGCTTCGCTCCATATTTGAGTGCTAGTCTTAACCCTGCAATTACAACCTCATAATCGAAGTCGTTGTTAGTCATATCCAGGAACCTTATGGAGTGGTGAATTAGTTTGACGGTGGGGACCTTGAGTATGATTCCCAATCCGAACCACCCAGAAGCAATGGATGCGTCATTGGTGTATAGGACCCAGAGGTCTTATGTTTGAAGAGAAGTTTTAGCGGCTTCCTTCCAAGGATGATATGTGATGGCGTGCTCACTTAACTTGATGGCCTATTTGGCCAGCCTCCTCGACAACTCGAATTTATGTAAAATGATTCTTAAAGGAAAAATGGTGACGACCGAGATATGGTGGCATTGGAAATAGGGTCTAAGCTTTCGCGAAGCTATAACTAGGGCCAAGGCCAATTTCTCAAGGTACGGGTACCTCGTATCGGTATCGAAAAATATTTTACAAATAAAATAAATAGGAGATTGAGTACCTTTATTTTCTCAAAATAGGACAGCACTTACTGCTACTTCGGAGATGGCTACGTAGACGATAAAGTGCTCCCTAGGCTCGATCTTCGAGAGCAAGGGTGGTGATGAAAAGTATCCCTTTAATTCTCGCTGTGCTTATACGCATTCGGGTATCCATTCGATGCCATTATCTTTTTCGTGTACACTGAAAAACCTATTACTTCTATCGGACAACCGCGAGATAAATTTAGATAAGGCGGCAATTTGACCAGTTAGTCGTTAGACTTGCTTGTTAGTAGTAAATTGCTAAGGTATCCCTTCGATAGCCTTAATTTGATTTAGGTTGACCTAAATTGCTAGCTGCTCAGAAGAATAAGTAATTATCATAGGAATGAAATGAGCTGACTTGGTCAGCCTGTCCATAATCATCCAAACTACATCAAACTTCCGCTGCGTCCGTGGGAGTCAAACAATGAAATCCATAGTGATCCGCTCCCATTTCCACTCCAGAATCTCTAACTTCTGAAGCAATCCACCCGGTGACTGATGCTCATACTTCACTTGCAATTTAGGCACCGAGATACATATTCCACTATGTCCTTCTTCATTATCCTCTACTAATAATGCTGCCTTAAGTCCTGATACATCTTCATGGCACCCGGATGAATGGAGTATCGCAAGCTATGAGCCTCATGAAGAATCAACTCACACAATACGTCTACATTGGACACACACAGTCTGCCCTGCATCCTTAATGCACCATCATCTCCAATAATGACCTCCTTAGTATCACTGTGCTGAAATGTGTCCTTAAGGACGAGCAGATGGGGGTCATCGTACTGACACTCCCTGATACGATCATAAAAGGAAGACTAATAGACCACACAATCCAAAACTCAACTCAGGTGAGAAATATCCAATCTAAATAACTGGTCGGCCAAGGCCTGAACATCTAATGTCAATGGCCTCTCTACTGGTGGTAAATATGCTAAGCTCCCGAAACTGTCTGCCCTACGATTCAAAGTATTGGCCACCATATTGTCCTTTCACGGATGGTATAAAATATTAATATCATAATCCTTAAGCAACTCTAACCACCTCTACTGACGCAAGTTAAGATCTTTTTTCTTGAACAGATGCTGCAAACTTCGATGATCTGTGTAGATCTCACAAGGGACACCGTACAAATAATGCCTCCAAATCTTCAAGGCATGAACAATAGCTGCTAACTCAAAATTATGGACTGGATAGTTCTTTTTATGTACCTTTAGATGTTTGGATGCGTATGCAATCACCTTACGGTCCTACATCAACATCGAATTAAGACCAGTCTGCGGTGCATCACAATAAACAGGACAAGACCCCGAACCTGTAGGCAATACCAATACTGGGGTTATAGTCAAAGCTATCTTGAGCTTTTAAAAGCTCTTCTCACACTCCTCTGTCAACCTGAACAGAGCACCCTTCTTTTTCTGCCTAGTCATAGGTGCTGTAATAGATGAGAATCCATTAACAAATCGACGGTAATACCTCACTAAACTATGAAAATTCTGGATCCCCATAGCTGAGGATGGTCTGGGCCAACTTTGCACTTCTTCCACCTTCTTCGGATCCACCTTGATCCCTTCACTCGACACTACATGACCCGAAACTGACACTGAATCTAACCAGAACTTGCACTTTGAGAACTTTGCATATAGCTTATTTTCTCTCGATGTCTGAAGCATAGTCCTTAAGTGCTGCTCATGATCCTGGTGATTTCGGGAGTACACTAGAATGTCGTCAATAAACACAATGATGAAAGATTCAAGATAGGGCCGGAATACACTATGCATCAAATGCATAAATGCTTCTGAGGCATTAGTCGGCCCGAATGACATTACAAGGAAATCGTAATGACCATACCGAGTCTTGAAAGCAGTCTTTGGGATATCTGGCTCCCAAATCTTTAACTGGTGATAACCTGAATGCAGTTCAATATTGGCAAACACTCTGGCACCTTGTAACTGATCAAATAGGTTATCAATACGAGGCAAAGGATACATGTTCTTCACTGTAACTTTGTTCAACCGGCGATAATTGATGCACATACGCTTAGAACCATCCTTTTTCTTTATAAAAAGACCAAAATAGCCCAAGGTGACACACTGGGATGAATGAAGCCCTTATCAAGTAATTCCTATAACTGTTCATTCAACTCTTTCAACTAAGGAGGAGCCATACGATATGGAGGAATTGAGATGGGCTGTGTGCCTGGCAACAAATCAATACCAAAGTCGATATCTCTGTCAAGCGGCATGCCCGAAAGATCAGCTGCAAATACATTAGGGAAATCCCTCACTACTAGGACTGACTCGATCGTAGGGGTATCAATATTAACATCTCTCACATAAGCTAGATACACGTCACATCCCTTCTCAACTATTCATTGAGCTTTAAGAAATAAAATAACTCTACTAAGAGTATAATCTAAGGTACCTCTCCACTCTAACCGCGGTAAATCTGACATAGCAAGTGTCACGGTCTTGGCATGACAATCAAGAATAGCATAATGGGGCGACAACCAGTCCAAGGCTACGATAATATCAAAATCTACCATACTGAGCAATGATAAATCGGCTCTTGTCGTAAAACCACTAATGAAAACCAACCACGACAGATATACACGGTCAACAATAATAGAATTTGCCATAATTGTAGACACATAAATAGGAGAAGTTACAGAAACACATGATACACCCAAATACTGAGCAAAATAAGATGATACATAGGAATAAGTGGAGCATGTATCAAATAATACCGACACATCTCTATCACAGGCCGAAACAATATATGTAATGACAGAATCGGAGGAAACTTCCTCTAAATAAGCAGGAAGAGCATAGTATCTGGCCTAGCCTCTCCCTCTAGGCGACCTCTACCTCCCCGACCTCTACCTCGAGCTAGCTGAGCAGATGGAGCGGGAACTAATGCTGTAATCATAACCTGGGGGCCAGATTGAGCACGCGGTGCCTGAGAAGTCTGTGGAGTTGCACCCCTCCTAAGTCTGGGGCAATCCCTCACCATATAGTGAGTGTAGCCACACACAAAAAAACTCTCGGAAGGCATGGCTTCTATGGATGGATCGGGCCAGGTCTGCTGGACTAACCGCTGAAAGCACCCCGTGCAGGAGGCGCACTAGATAGTAGCGGTGCATAATAAGGATCTTGGGGCCTAGGAGTAGGCAGAATACCACTAGCGGCTGGAAGAGCTAAATGAATAGGGCGACTCACATAGCCCTTACCATGTCGAACTGCAGCTAGCATACGAGTACCAGTATAAGTGCCATACTCTCGAGACCTCTTGGCCTCCCTCTCCTTTCTCTCCCGAGCAAGCATGCCCTCCGCTCTCCTAGCAATACTCACAACCTGCTAGTACAAAATATCCATCTCCAACTACCAATCCATTCTAGTCCTGTTAATGGCATGGAGTCCCTCGATAAACCGACGGACCCTCTCTCGAACTGTAGCAACCAAGGACGGTGCATGTCTAGCCAAGTCAGTGAAACAAACTACAAACTCTGACACAATCATAGAACCCTGGAGAAACTGCTCAAACTTAGCGCGACATGCATTTTTGAGGCTCTGGGGAACTTCAAAAATATATCCGAGAACTAGGTCCATGTAAGTGAAGCTGCTTCAATCGAACTGTCCAACTCATACGCACGCCACCATTGATAGGCTGCTTCTCTAAGATGGAATGCAGTGAAAGAAACCCCACTCAACTCTTCTATGCCCATAGTATGGAGGATACGGTGGCACTCCTCAAGAAAACCCTCAGCATCCTCTATCACCAAACCATTGAAAGTAGGAGGGTGGTACTTCTTGTACCTATCAAGCCCACGCTGCTCCTCCTCCAAAACTGTTGCCTTACCCTCAAGTTGAACTGAGCTACAAGTGGAACCGGTATAATCTCTGGAATCTGATAGACCCGAACCTGCTGATTTTGGGTGCGGCCGGCGGGAGTTTGTGCTCCTCCCCTAGCTTAAGATGTGGCAGGAACAAGGCAAATCAATTGTGGCAGGATCAAGGTGAATCAATTGTTACACCCCAAAGTATTACGTCGATGTTATGCTCTACAATATTATATTATGATGATGTTACCCTCTATAATATTATATTACGGTAATGTTACACCCTTTATTATTGTACGTTGAATTTGTCATAAGATAATTGACATCAGTCCAAGGACAAGATTATTTGGTGATTATAAGTATTACGCTATTTCAAACAAGTGATAAGTAAATTCGTAAAGGTGAGATGTAAGCGAACCAAATAAAATGAGTTCCGTGGAAGTTTGATATTTTGGGATAAAATATGGTCCGAGTTATAATATCCAATATTTATGGACTAGTGTCGTACATGGTACCATATGACCATAATAGTAATTTGGACAAAGTGTATTAAAAGTGAGTAGTATTTTAAGTAATTTGAGATAATACCTAAGTATATGGATAATTGGATAATTATGAATTTTTAATTGGGAGATTAACTTGTAAATTGAATTTTGGTGGATAATTATTTAAATGAGATTGGGATCATTGTTAGGGGGACAATATCCACGTGGGATTTATGTAAAAATGGGAACAAATTGCCACCAATTCATAACCAAGTAGGTGGTGGCAACATTTAAAGTGATGTGCACCTTTATATCATTCTTGAAGAACGCCATCTCTCATCCACAAGGTTGGGTAAATAATGTATCATATCAAATGGTGTTACACTTTGAGCAAGGTACGGATAAAGCTATAACAAGAATTCATACGGGATTGCATTATGTAATAGCAATGTGATTTACAATTCTAAGGGTGTACAATACAATTTTCCTTAAGAATATCATATGGATTTTTCTTTACTTCTATCCGCCGTTACGTGCTATCACAATGGACGTGTGTTAGAGGAATTTTAAAGAGAATCATCTCAGGTAGGCTATCCCTTTTTTCTTTGGCATGATCCAATGATACAAAGGAAACGAGCAAATGCACAACTTCCATAAATATCTCTATTCATAGAAATGCTAGAGATACTTATGTTCTTGATTCCCCATGTGTCCTATTATTCTATCATCTGTTCATGGGTCTTAGAAAATACGTAAGTTGACAAAGTTTACTTCATGATATTAATCAAAGGTAAAATGGTCTTATGGCATTCCAAAAGATTTTATTACATATTTCTCATACATTGCATTCATTTATACATGTACACTGACCCTTGACCAGATGGTGTTATATATGCGTATATATATGTGTTTATATATATATATATATATATATATATATATATATATATATATATATATATATATATATATATATATATATATATATATATATATAT
>MU697060.1:50473-67626 GCA_026770625.1 Nicotiana glauca | reverse complement strand
GTTAACAGAATTCCTTACTCAGGTTTCTGGTTCGCGATTGTTAAACAGAGTCAAACCCTTCCTCGATTCGGGATTAAAAAAAACGGTGACTTGGGACACCATAAATCTCCCAAGTGGCAACTCTGATTTTTTTAAATAAAAATGGATCCCGTTTCGATTGTCCTTAAATTGGAAAAAACTCCTTTATTACTATATCTCTTCCCGGGGTGTAGTAAAGGCCGATAAAGTGGTGAAAAAGGAGGTGTGACAATGACAGAAGCAACAACTTTAGCTATTCTTCAATTTTTCTACTTCGCTCGAACCTCGCTCGTTTGACACTCGGGGCTCCCGAGACCCGCCGGAACATACCGACAAGTCTGAAATTACGAGGAGGACCTACTCGGACCTTCGGAACACCCAAAGCAATGCTAAATCTTGAAATCACCCCCTAAAACCAAATGAATCAAACTATTGCACTTCAAGTTCTTAATTCTCTTCTAACGGGTCAAAACGCCCTTAGACTACTCGGATTGGCACCAAATTTTACGGGCAAGTCTTAATCAATATTACGGACCTGTACCAAGCTTCGGAACCACAATCCGAGCCCCGATACCTAGGTAATCAATGATTACTTAGTTTCTTTAATTCTTTAAAACTTCGATTTAACAATTTTAAATAAAAATTCATTACTCGGGCTAGAGACCTCGGAATTCAATTCCGGTCATACACCCAGGTCCCAAATTTTCCCATAGACCCTCCGAAATTGTCAAATCACGAATCCGGGTCCATTTTCCCAAAAAATTGACCGAAGTCAAACTTGGTCTTTTAAGAAGATCTTAAAGAAGCAAATATACATACTTTTACTAAAACTCTCCCAACACCCGAACCAACCGTCCCCGCAAGTTATAAATTAGTTAAAACAAGTACGGGAGGCTTTATTTAGGGGAAGAGGGTTCTAAAAGACAAAACGATCGGTCGGGTCGTTACATTCTCTACCTCTTAAACAAACGTTCGTCCTCGAATGGACAGAGAAGAGTACCTGGACTGCTGATAAGTGGGGATATCTGCTCCACATGTCCTCCTCAGACTCCCAGGTCGCCTCCTCAACTGATTGGCCCCTCCACTGGACTTTTACTGCAAAAATCCCCTTGAACCTCAACTGGAGATCCTGTTTGTCAATAATGACAACTAGCTCCTCCTCATAGCTCAAACTCTCATCTAACTGAATAGTGCTTAAGTCCAACACGTGGGATAGGTCGGCATGATACTTCCGAAGCATCGAAACATGAAAAACTAGGTGAACTCCCGATAAACTATGGGGTAAAGCAAGCTCATAGTCAATCTCCCCAACTCATCTCAACACCTCAAAGGGGCCAATAAACCTTGGGCTCAACTTGCCCTTCTTTCCGAACATCATAATGCCCTTCATGGGAGAGACTTTCAAGAGGACCTTCTCTCCAACCATGAATGATACATCACGCGCCTTCTGATCCGCATAACTCTTCTGTCTGGACTGAGCTGTGCGGAGCCTCTCCTGAATCAACTTTGCCTTATCCAAGGCATCCTGTACCAGATCTGTACCAAGTAACTTAGCCTCACTAGGATCAAACCACCCGATAGGAGAACGACAACGTCAACTATATAAAGCCTCATACGGGGCCATCTCTATGCTGGACTGACAGCTGTTGTTGTATGCAAACTCTGTTAAAGGCAAGAACTGATCCCACTGCCTTCCAAAGACAGTCACACATGCTCTAAGTATATCCTCTAAAATCTGAACTGTCCGCTCCAACTGCCCGTCCGTCTGAGGATGGAATGCTATGCTAAGCTCTACACAGGTCCCCAAATTACTCTGAACGGCTCTCCAGAAATGGGAAGTGAACTGAGGGCCTCTGTCTGATATGATGGAAATCGGCACACCATGCAATTAGACTATTTCTCGAATATAAATCTGAGCATACCTCTCCACTGTATAAGTAGTTGCCACTGGAATGAAGTGATCCGACTTGGTCAACCTGTCCACAATGACCCACACTAAATCAACCTTCCTCAAAGTCCGGGGCAACCCAACTACGAAATCCATGGTGATGCGCTCCCACTAGGCATATGCTAAAATAGGCCACCCGGCCTCTGGTGCTCATACTTGACCTATTGGCAATTCAAACATCTAGCTACATACTCCACGATGTCCTTCTTCATTCTCTGCCACCAATAATGCTGCCTCAAGTCACGATACATCTTTGTGGCACCCGGATGAATGGAATACCTCAAACTGTGGGCCTCCTCTAAAATCCTCTCTCTCAAACTGTCAACATTAGGAACATATAGACGGCCCTGAAGCCACAACACACCATCCTCGCTGATGGAAACCTCCTTGACACTTCCCTAAAGTACCGTCTCTCTGAGAACTACCAAATGTGGATCATCTAACTGTCGGGCCTTGATTTGCACCAATAACAAAGGCTGAGCGACCACACACGCTAGAACTCGGCTGGGCTCTGAAATATCCGACCTCACAAGTCTGTTAGCCAAGGACTGAATGTCCAAGGCTAGGGGCCTCTCCTCTGCTGGAATGAATGCTAGGCTACCCGTACTCTCCGCCTTTCTGCTCAAGGCATACCCGACCACATTCGCCTTGCCTGGATGATAAAGAAAGGTAATGTCATAATCCTTTAGTAGCTCAAGCCACCTGCGCTGCTTCAAATTAAGGTCCCTCTGCTTGAACAGATGCTGCAAGCTATGATGGTCGGTGTAAACCTCACACGACACCCCATTCAAATAATGCCTCTATATATTAAGAGGATGAACCATCGCTACCAACTCTTGGTCGTGCACAGGGTAATTCTTCTCATGAACCTTTAGCTGATGTGAAGCATATGCAATAACTCGCCCTTCCTGCATTAATACGCATCCCAAGCCAACGCGTTAAGCGGTGCAATATACCGTATACATCCCTGATCCAGATGGCAATACAAGAACCGGTGCTGTAGTCAAATCCGTCTTGAGCTTCTGGAAGCTCTCCTCACAATCGTCGGACAAACGGAATGGGGCACCCTTCTAGGTCAATTTGGTCAAAGGTGATGCAATGGATGAAAAGCCCTACACAAATCATCGATAATAACCTGCTAATCCCAGGAAACTCCTGATCTCGGTCACTGAAGTAGGACGTGGCCAATTCTGAACTGCCTCAATCTTCTTGGGATCCACCTTAATACGCTCTCCTGATACAACATGCCCCAAGAATGCCACTGACACAAGCCAAAACTCACACTTGGAGAACTTAGCATATAGCTTCTGTTCTTGCAATTTCTGAAGCACTACTCTCAAATATTGCTCGTGCTCTCCCAGGCTACGTGAGTATATCAAGATGTCGTCAATGAAGACGATAACAAAGGAATCAATATAAGGCCTGAATACCTGATTCATCAGATCCATAAATGTCGTTGTTGCATTAATCAAGCCGAAGGACATCACCAGAAACTCATAGTGGCCATATCTAGTCCTGAATGCAGTCTTCAAAACATCCGAGTCTCGAATCTTCAGCTGATGATACCCTGACCTTAGGTCAATCTTAGAGAACACTCTAGCTCCCTACAACTTGTCGAACAGATCATCAATACGAGGCAACGAGTACTTGTTCTTGATGGTGACCTTGTTCAACTGGAGGTAATCAATGCACATCCGCATGGTCCCATTCTTCTTCTTCACAAATAGCACTGGTGCGTCCCAAGGCGATACACTGGGCCTGATAAACCCCTTTGCTAACAACTCCTCCAGCTGCTCCTTCAACTCCTTAAGAGCCATACGGTATGGTAGAATGGATATAGGCTGAGTGCCTGGAGCCAAATCAATGCAGAAATCAATATCACAATCCGAAGGCATGCCAGGAATATCAGAAGGAAAAATATCAGCGAACTCTCAAACTACTGGCACTAAATTAATCATCGAAGACTCTGCGGTGACGTCTCAAACATAAGCTAGATAGGCCAAACACCCCTTATCGACCATGTGTCGAGCCTTCAGGAAAGAAATAACCCTTCTAGGCATATTAACTATAGAACCCTTCCACTCTAATCTCGGCAATCCTGGCATCACTAGTGAAACAGTCTTGGCATGGCAATCAAGGACGGCGTGATATGGAGATAACCAATCCATGCCCAGGATGACCTCAAAATCAATCATATCAAGCAACAAAAGGTCTGGTCTAGTGTCGAAACCACAGAAAGTGACCACACAGGACTGGTAGATTCGATCCACAACCACAGAATCACCCACAAGAGTAGACACATGAACAGGAGTGCCCAAAGGCTCAGGAGAAATAACCAGGAAACGAGCAAACAGAGGTGATACATATGAGTAGGTAGACCCCAAATCAAATAATACCGAAGCAACTCTACTACTGACGGAAATAATACCTGTGATGACGGCATCTGAGGCCAATGTATCTGGCATGGCCGGAAGAGCATAGAATCTAGCTGGAGCGCCGGCTGTCTAGCCTCTACCTGACTGAGTAGCAGCTGGCTGACCTCTCCCTGTCTGGCCTCCACCTCTAGGATGGCCTCTACCCATCTGCCCTCCACCTCTGGGTGGCTCGACAGCTGGTGCTGAAATCATGGGCTGCTGACCCTGCTGCACTACCTTGCCCCGAAATCTGGTGCAGTATCTCCTTATGTGACCGAAATCTCCGCACTCAAAACAACCTGCTGCCATGATGGCTGACCCTAATAACCCGTAGACCCGTTGGAAGAAGCCTAGATAGTCGGTGGACGACATGAACTCTCCGGCATGGCACTGAAATAAGAATCAGAAGGACCCTGGGGACCTGAATACCCACTGGAGGAACCCTGAATAGCTGGCGGGCGGTAGGAAGTCTCTGGAATAGCACTGAGATAGGGGCGTGCTGGAGCCCCCCCAGGCAGGATGTGGTGCTGAAACTGGTGGCCTACTAGGTTGGCCTCTCCCATACTGACCTCTGCCCCTATCTGGGGCATCTCTGAACCCACCGGAGAACCTAGCTCTCTTAGCTTGGTATATCTGCTCTCTGAAAGTACAAGGGAAGGGGGGGGTGAATTGTATATAATTCAAATAAATCGTAAAAAGTTGACTTAAAACTTTAGTAGTCGACTTAATATGGCAATCTTGCAGATAGAGAGATTCGAAATAATATGCAGAAAGTAAATGTAGAAATTAAAGACACCAGGAATTTTATACTGGTTCGGATTCAAAGTGAATCCTAATCCAGTCCCCTTGGGTTGTAAGGGATAACTCTTCAAGCAAATGAGTTTTCTTTCGAGTACATATTTGATATTTGTCGCTCAGTTCTCTAGCACTCGTTTGATACAATGCCTCACCAGTTGTATGCTCTCTTTCTATCCCTGACTTGTTACACAGCAGATCTATATAGGTTACTATGCTTGTTTGCAGTAAATTGAAGAAAGTTATTTTGGTTCGATCAAAGTATACTAAGGATGGAGTTGCACTATGAATTTATACAATGATGGTTGGTAAAGGCTTGTCAACCCAAGGGTTTTGATCCTTGGAAAGAGTTGATTCTTTCCAAGAATAAGGTACTAGCCGTTGTTTCTCTTCAGATTCTTTCCTTTGGAAATCGACGGGTTTGACATAATTCTTCCTTGATGTTTGATTTTTACTTCTGTCCGGATCCTCTAGATTTAATTGATCTTTAGTGATTTGATCTGACTCGTCAATCAAGGATTGCGTTCAGTCTTCATTCCATTACGGTAGATTTGATTTCCCAAAATTATGGAGTTAATCCCGTTTTGCTAATGTAAAGTTGATTCTTTCCTTGTCCATTATGAGAATTTAGGGCAACTTTTTTTGAGAACGATATCCTTCCTTGTTCGTCCTGGCAATTCCAATAATTCCTTTTTGCTTCTTTGAACTCCTGCACATGCATATTAATTTGTATCATTAAAATATGTTCTAACAATCTCTCCCTTTTTTATGATGGCAAAATAATATACATACATGTAAAGGGATAAACAACAGTTGACTTCCCTGTTTGGGACTGGCCGACTTGGCTCCCCCTCAATGTGTGTAGTTTTGACTTCCCTGTTTGGGACTGGCCGACTTGGCTCCCCCTCAATGTTTGTAGTCAACTGATCTTGATCTCCCCCTCAACGTGTGCAGTCGACTTGTACCTGTATATTATTGTCTATGCATGGGCAGCATAGATGAATTGGCTAGTTCAAGGAACGAGAGTTACTATACATGTAGCATAGTCGACTTAACCTGTATAATGAATAGAGAGTATATGCATATTGTCTATGCATGTAGCATAGTCGACTTAATAACCTGTATAGCGACTTAATAACCTGTATAGAGAGTATATGCCTGCACAAAGAGCGTTAATATATTCTCCCCCTTTTTGACATCAGCAAAAGAGGGAGTAGCAAAAAATAATATCCACATAAGCAAAAAAAAAACATCCACGGGCATAGCCCAACCACGGCCAAAACAAGTTTTAAAACAAAGAAAAAATTGTCTGTAGACCACATCCATCTCATCGTCGCAGAAAGTAAGTAAGAGTGTTGCAGATTGCTTCCTTCATATGTTCAAAGTTGGTGTTGGAAGCAACGCTCATCCCATCCAGCCTGTCATGCACCTCCTTGAAGGCTTTAACCGCATTCTCCCTTACCCTTTGCACAACCACCCTGATTTTGGACACATCTGACCCTGTTTCCTTAGAAATAGCATGAATAGCATCCACAGTTGACTGTGTGGCGGACAGGAGAGTCTTGATGTCTAGGAGTTTAGAGTTAATGGAACTGAACTTTTCATTTAGGTCTGCAGGAATGAGAAAGGGAAGGACAGTAGAAGAAGGCTTGGTTTCCACAGGGGTTGGCTTTGCATCACTTTCACCCTTTTTGACCCAGACACCCTTGATACTCATATACCCAATTCTAGAGAAGGCTCTAGAGTTGTATCACTTGTACACAGGAACAGAGGGGTAGTCTAAAAGCGAAATTTGATGAGCTTCCAAAATGTGCGTGATGGCCATACCATAAGGAAGACTGGTTGGATCTTCAGCACTCTCAATCATAAAATTTATAACCTAGGAGGACAACTTTATTTTGAGGTTGGAGATAAGACAGTAGACAAAGAAGGTGTCCCGTTAATAGAGGGTTGAGAAGGAACCAGTTCTAGAAAGGAGAGTGGTTGCAACAATGTGAGCAAGAACCCTATTTCAAAGCTAACATCACTAGGCCCTAACTAATTTGGAAGGGTTTCAGAGGGATTTTATGCTATACACTGTTTAGCCTGATCAAAGGTGATTTCAAAATTCTCAGGCCAGACATTCGTAAAGACAGTCGGGAAACCAGAGCAATGACACAAAAAAAGGGAGTCGAACACACCACAATCAAGAACAATGCATTTACCAATAACAAGAGTTTCAAGCCTATCAGGTTTACTAGAGCGAAGATTAGCATAAAACATACGGACGAGGGGTTCATATACTTTAGCGGAGAAATAGAGAGAAATTTTTCCCACCCTTGATACATGAAAAGATCCTTTACCTTGCAGTTGAGGGACTCTATAAGATCTAGATCTACCACTCTGCCATGGGCAATGGGCTTGTCCTTAAGAGAAACAAAGAAATCCTTATTAGGGGTGTCCCAGAAATTTAAGTCTGATTCGAGAGAGGCAGAGAAATCGAACTTTGATTTCTTTAGAGTAGAAGCAGGAGGATACTCCATGGAACGCTTTCTGGAGGCTTTGTCACCTAAGGGTTGGGAGTGTTCTGAGTATCCTCCTTCATAAGAGGCAAAACCCTCGGAACGATCGGACCCTAAGTCTACTTGTTCAGGAGGCATGGAAGAGGGTTTTGATTTTGAGCGGGTACTTTTCCTGGTGGAAGCAGAGGGTTTTTTAGAAGATTTTGCCATGGGAGAAGAGAGGGTTAGTACAGGTTTAAAAAGGGAGTTAGTAGAGGTTGAGGGACATGGTGGAGATAAGAGAGATGGAAAAGGACTAACTTAAAAGGGGAGAATTGACGGTTGAGTACAGAAAAGGAAAACATGTCAGATAAAGCGACGTGATGATTGGCTTTCCAACGTCGGCTGCAAACTGATGGAAAACAGACTAAAAAGAGAGGGAAAAGACTGACGGCTTAATTAATGCACTAAAAAAGCAATTATGACAAGTTTTTGAAAAGTAACAATTTGGTCCTAACAATTTTTTGAAAGACAAATAATGCCAAGTGATTCTCTTAAAGAACATAATCTATCTTCTAACAGTGGTTTAGTAAAAATATCAACTAATTGGGCAGAGGTACCAACAAAAGCTAATGCTATGTAACCTTTAAGAACATGATCTCTAATAAAATGATGTTTAATGTCTATATGCTTTGCTCTGGAGTGATGCACAGGATTTTTAGAAAGACAAATTGCACTAGAATTATCACAAAAGATCTGTATAGGTTTAAAGAGAGTTCATAGTCGCCCAATTGATGGGACATCCAGAGTAGTTGCGCACAACATTGACCAACGACTATGTATTTAGCTTCAGTAGTCGACAGGGCGACTGATGCTTGCTTTTTACTGTTCCAGGATATTAAGGCCTTTCCCAGTAATTGACAAGTGCCACTCGTGCTTTTCCTGTTTTCTTTATCACTTGCTAAATTTGCATCTGAAAAACCTTCTAATTTAAACGAGTTAGAGCGAGGATACCACAATCCATGAGATACTGTGCCAATAAGATATCAAATAATTCTTTTTATAGTAGTTAGATGTGACTCCTTGGGAGTCGACTGAAACCTGGCACATTTACATACGCTGAACATAATATCTGGTCGACTACCGGTCAGATATAGTAGAGATCCAATCATTCCTCTATATTTGGTTTCATCAACTGGAGTACCATGTTCATCCTTATCCAAACTTGTAGCCAAACTCATAGGAGTCCCACTTGATTTTGCATTGCTCATGCCAAATTTTTGACATATGAAGGTTCCCTCTTCAGATTGATGAATTTGAAGCCCAAGGAAAAATGTGAGTTCACCCATCATACTCATTTCGAATTCACTTTGCATGAGGTTTGCAAATTCCTTGCACATAAGAGAGTTAGCACTACCAAAAATAATATCATCAACATAAATTTGAATGATGAGATTACCTTCTGTTGATCGTTTAATGAATAGTATCAATTTTACCTCTGGTGAACCCATGATCAACAAGGAAGGTACTTAACCTGTCATACCAAGCACGTGGAGCCTGTTTCAGTCCGTATAAGGCCTTAGTGAGCTTGTACACATGATAAGGAAATTTTGAATCTTCAAAGCCTGGAGGTTGTTTCACAAAAACTTCCTCTTCGATGAATCCGTTTAGAAAGGCGCTTTTGACATCCATTTGAAACAATCTGAATACTTTAAATGATTCATAAGCTAACAGGATTCGTATTGACTCTAATCGGGCTACTGGAGCAAAAGTTTTATCGTAGTCAACTCCTTCTTATTGTGAATAGCATTGAGCAACTAATCTAACTTTGTTCCTTATGACTTGTCCTTCTTCATTTAATTTGTTTCTGAACACCCATTTTGTTCCGATGACAGAAACATTTTCAGGTCGGGGTATCAGCTTTCATACTTGATTCTTGCTAAATTGATCTAATTCCTCTTGCATGGCTTTCACCCAGCTTGAGTCCTTCAACGCTTCCTCTACCTTTTTTGGATTTATTTGAGAGATCAAAGCAATATTTGCTTTCTTTTTGAGGGCAGCCCTGGTCTTCATACCTTCATTTGGATCCCCTATGATATATTTTTGTGGATATTCAGATTCATTTCTCCACTCATTTAGTCGAACAGTGCTAGTAGTCGACTCCACACGATGTTCTGGTGTGTTGTTGCTAACTTGTTCAGTCGACTTGACTACATCTGTGAGACTAGTTGACTCCTGTGATTTTCCTTTGTCCTGAACTTCTTGAGTCTGATCTTCGTCACCTGCATTGATGCCTTTCTCGACCAAGGGATTATTTTCATCGAAACTGACATGAACTGGTTCTTCAATGCACAAAGTACGTTTATTAAGAACTCTAAATGATCTGCTATTTAAAGAATGACCATGAAAACTACCTTCGTCACTTCTTGGATCAAATTTTCCAAGATTGTCCTTACCATTGTTATGAATGAAACACTTGCTTCCAAATGGATAAAAGTAACTGATGTTAGGACGCTTACCTTTCCAGAGTTCATACGGAGTCTTTTTTAGAATGGGCCTTATGAGACACCGATTTAGAATATGGCATGCAGTACTCACACCTTCAGCCCAGAAATGATTTGGCAGAGAATGTTCTAACAGCATGGTTCTTGCCATGTCTTGAAGAGTTCTATTTTTTCTTTCCACAACTCTGTTTTGTTGAGGTGAGCGAGGAGCAGAGAAGTTGTGAGTGTAGCCTTGATCGAGAAATCTTCAAACGCCTTGCTTTCAAACTCGCCTCCATGATCACTTTGGATTATGGAGATTGGATAACCTTTTTATCTTTCAATCCTTTTGCAGAAAACTTCAAAGTTTCTTAAGGCTTCATCTTTGTGAGACAGAAAAATTACCCAAGTGAAATGTGAAAAGTCATCAACAATAACAAAACCATATTTCTTACCTCATATGCTAGCAGTTCTAGTAGGTCCAAATAAGTCCATATGAAGTAATTGCAGTGGTTTTGAGGTATATAATATGTCTTTATTTTTGAAAGAGTTTCTAGTTTGCTTACCCATCTGACATGCATCACAAATGTGAGTCCTAGAAAAATTCAATTTAGGTAACCCAATGACTAAATCATGTTTGGATAATTTCTCAATTAGATGCATGCTAGCATGACCAAGATGTCTGTGCCACAAACAGGGATCATCAGACATAGAGGTTAGGCATAAGTGACCATCTATATTTTCGAAACCATCAAGTATATACACATTTCCATACCTTTTTCCAGGAAGAATTATTTTACCCGATTCGTCTTCGATGGCACATCCAGTTCTCTTAAATTTTACCTCATATCCTGAGTCACAGAGTTGACTTATACTGAGAAGATTATAATTTAATCCATCAACCAGATATACTTCAGTGATGTCACAACTGTTGTTGAAAGGAATAGTTCCAGTGCCAACTATTTTACCTCTTGAATCATCTCCAAATTTAATGCTTCCTCCATCAATCTTTGTAGCTTCCTTAAACAGGCTTTTGTTACTTGTCATGTGACTGGAACACGCACTATCTACATACCATTTTCCTTTGCGCTTTACTCTGTGGTGTTCCTACAATACAGAAATATTACTTTCTTTTAGGTACCCAAGCTTGCTTGGGTCCTGGTGAGTTAGTGTTACTGGATTCGGAGTTCTTAGGTATCCAAACCCATCCGGACATATGAGATTTACGAAAGTGACAACCAGAATATTTATGCCCACTTTTGTTACAATAATGACATTTGACCCCGGACCTATTTTCAGGTCTTTCATAAGAGTTGGAATTAGCAGTCATAGGATTTGCTGATTCCTTTCCAATTGACTTGTAAGTCGACTGGTTTGACCGACTAGTCGATCTAGTTCTGATTGGTTCTTTTCCAGTTGACTTGTAAGTCGTCTGGATTGACCTAACAGAGCTGTGACTGGTGGATTTGCGCAAGCTATTAAACTGCATTTGCAATTCCTCAGACTCTTCTTGAAGTACTTCTTTTTCAATTTCACATACTTCATGTTTGAGTTTCCAGTCTTTGACTTCCCTGGTGAGTCTCTTAAGTTCATTCATCATCTTTTGAGACTCCTTTAGGGTGGAGTCAAGTATGTCTTGTAATTCATTGCATCTTTAACAGTCATAAGGTCTTACCTCGCTAGTTTCTCCTTTTGCCATAAAATAGTTTTCATTGTCTGAATCGTCTTCATCTGTCCAGCATCCTGAAGTTTTGTTGATCTCGTTTTCAAGAATTGTCATGAAGTAGATATTTGGTATTTCTTCATGGTCTGAGTCATCCTCATCACTCCAGCTTCCAAATGATCTGTTCTTGTTGAATCCTCTGGAGATCTTTCTCTTCAGTTCTGGACACTCTGCTTGGATGTGCCCAAACTTTCCATATTCATAGCATTTTCCATCGTTCTTGTCTTGTTCATTGTATTGTCTAGATCTCCTTGGTGGAAATCTTCCTTTCTTTGTATTTCTATATCTTCTCATTAATCTATCCATGTTTCTAGACATCATAGCGATTTCCTCTTATAGAGTTTCAGGATCATCAATTTCATTCTCAGCAGCTTCAGTAGTAGCTTTGAATGCAACATTTTTCTTCTTCTCCTCTTGATTTGTCTTCTTCAGATGCGTTCTTTCGAAAGCAATGAGCTATCCTCATAGTTCATCATATGATAAGTTATTAAGATCTTGAGATTCCAAAGTGACAACTTTAGTCTGCCAGGTGGTTGGTAGACTTCTGAGAATTTTCCTAACTTGATCACCAATGGTGTATGGTTTGCCAAAAGATTTTAAGTTACTGATTATTTTATTGAACCGGGCAAACATTTCTTCGATGGATTGTCCTTCCTTCATTGAGAATAGTTCATAGTCGTGAACTAGCATATTTATGTGGGTTTCCTTTACCTTGCTGGTACCTTCATAGGTGACTTCGAGTTTATCCCACATTTCTTTGGTAGTATCATAACTGGAAATCTTTTCATATTCTTCACCACTTATTGCATTATGAAGCAGATTCCTTGCCTTGTGGTTTATTTGTACGGCTTCCAGTTTCTCCTTTGAGTATGAGTCTATATCATCAGGGTCAACGAGCAGTGGTGTGCTGGCAGGCAATGGGTAGTTTCCCTTTTTGATAACTCTCCATACTTTGACATCGTATGCTTTGGTGATGATTTCCATGCGGATTTTCCAGTGGGAGAATTGTTGTCCATTGAAGTAAGGTGGTCTTAATTGAGAAGTTCCTTCCTGAAATANGGGGGGGGGGGGTGAATTGTATATAATTCAAATAAATCGTAATAAGTTGACTTAAAACTTTAGTATTCGACTTAATATGGCAATCTTGGAGATAGAGAGATTCGAAATAATATGCAGAAAGTAAATGCAGAAATTAAAGACACCGAAAATTTTATACTGGTTCGGATTCAATGTGAATCCTAATCCAGTCCCCTTGGATTCCAAGGGATTTCTCTTCAAGCAAATGAGTTTTCTTTCAAGTACAGATTTGATATTTGTTGCTCAGTTCTCTAGCACTCGTTTGATACAATGCCTCACCAGTTGTATGCTCTCTTTCTATTCCTGACTTGTTACACAGCAGATCTATATAGGCTACTATGCTTGTTTGTAGTAAACTAAAGAGAGCTATTTTGGTTCGATCAAAGCATACTAAGGATGGAGTTGCACTATGAATTTATACAACGATGGTTGGTGAAGGCTTGTCAACCCAAGGGTTTTGATCCTTGGAAAGAGTTGATTCTTTCCAAGAATAAGGTACTAGCCATTGCTTCTCTTCATATTCTTTCCTTTGGCAATCGACGAGTTTGACATAATTCTTCCTTGATGTTTGGACCTTTCGATCTTGACTGCTGTTCGGATCTTCTAGATTTAATTGATTTTTAGTGATTTAATGTGAATCGTCAATCACAGATTGTGTTGAGTCTTCATTCTATTATGGAAGATTTGATTTCCCAAAATCATGGAGTTAATCCCGTTTTGCTGATGTAGAGTTGATTCTTTCCTTGTGCATCATGAGAATCTAGGGCAGCTTCTTTTGAGAAGGATATCCTTCCTTGTTCGACCGGGCAATTCCAATAATTCCTTTTTGCTTCTTTGAACTCCTGCACATGCATATTAATTTGCATCATTAAAATATGTTCTAACACTCTCTACCCCTCTGGCGATATCCCTCAATCCGACGAGCAATATCGACCACTAGCTGATACTCTATGCCCATCTCCACCTCTCGAGCCATACTAAATCAAATACCGGGTTGCAATCCAGCGACAAACATCCGCACCCTCTCCACATCTGTAGGAAGTATCATGAGTGCATGGTGGGACAACTCGGAAAACCTCGCCTCATAGTCAGTCACAGACATTTGACCCTGCTCGAGCTGCTCAAACTGGTACCGCAACTCCTACCTCTTAGAGGGCGGGATATACCTATCCAAGAACAACTGTACAAATTGATCCCAAGTGATTGGAGGAGAACCCACTGTCCTGCTAAGAACGTAGGACTGCCACCATCTACGGGCCCTGCCCTCGAGCTGAAAAGTAGTGAAGTCAACTCCATGCGACTCCAATATCCTCATGTTGTGCAGTCTGTCCCTGCACCTGTCTATAAAGTCCTGAGCATCCTCATGACGCTCACCCCCGACGACTGGAGGATGAAGCCTGGTTCATCTGTCCAATAACTTCTATGGATCACCATCCACAATTGGCCTGGGCTGGGGTGCCACTGTAGCAACTGGCTGAGCCCCATCTGCGGGTAGTGCACCCGGAGTCTGATATACTGTAGCTGTATGACCTGAAGCCTGAGTAGTAGGGGTCTGGGCTCCCCCTGCCTGTGAAGTGGCTGGGTCTGCTGGAAATAAACCAGCCTGAGTCATAGTGTCCATGAACCGTAGCATGCGTCCCATGACCTCCTGAAATCCCTATGCTGTCATAAAATCTGTCGGGGTAGGCTCAGCTGCGGGCACCTCGCCCTGCTCCTCAATGATAGGATCCCCTACAGGATCTGCTGTTGGTGCAACTGGAACGGCTCTGGGACGCCCTCATCCCTTACCACGGGCCGGTGCCCTCCCCCGGCCTCTACCTCGGCCTCGAGCAACGGGGGGAGCAGCTCATCCCGGGTCCGGAATGTCAGCGGTGCGAGTTCTCATCATCTATGAAAGAATAGAAGAGGGAAATTTAGTACACTAAGCACTGCACAACAGGAAATAAATAAAGTGTAGTCTTTCCTAATATCCTATAGCCTCTCAAAGATAAATACAGACGTCTCCATACTGATCAATAAGACTCTATCAGGTTTGCCCATAACTCGTGAGACCTACGTGAACCTAGTGCTCTGATACCATGTTGTCACAACCCATTTCCACAATAGGTCATGATGGCACCCGACATCGTTGCCAGGTAAGCCAATGAGGAACAATTCCATCTTCTTATGTTAATTTTAGCGGAATTTAAGTGAAAAGAATTATCCGAATTTGGATTCGAAACCCGAAAGTGATAGATAAAATAAATAACATAATAATACAACCCCAAAACTAGTCTACCAAAGTGTGTGCCAAGACTCACCTCTCTCCAAAGCGCACTTCCAATATCGAAAACAAGCCCAAGCCCTCAATTCGGAGCCGAACGATCACAAACTAGTTAAATAAAGTTAGAACTAGTCAATAAAGGCTTACAAGGTCGAATTATAACTATTTAAGTAATTTGCCAACCTTTTCCACAAGTTTCCTAAATTCGACCCCGGGCCCACGTGCCCGGATTCCGAGATTTTTCGAAGGAAATTATTTTCTACAACCTAAGAATCAATAATATATGATTTCTAGTTCATTCCATAACAAATTTTGTGGTCAAACCTTAGTTTTATTAAAACTCTAGGTCTAGCTCTAACCCTTTGATTTCACCTAATTTTTAGTGTTTAATCTACCTAATATACATGTATTTAAACTAATAGTGAGTGGAAATAACTTACCTTGAAATGTTAAGCTGAAACCTTCTCTCAAGAGACCCAAATCGCCCCATGGTTGAGTGCAAAATGATAAAAATGGTGTTTTAGATCGAATTAAATGAAGCCTACTGCCCAGCGACTTTCGCTTCTGACGCACCTGCGAAAGGGAGCCGCATCTGCGGAACTGGGCAAAAAGGGGCTGGACCGTTTCTGCGGTCTGAGGCCCGCTGCGACTAGGAGCCGCTTCTGCGGAGCCGCATCTGCGGCTAGGGAGTCGCTTCTGCGGTTTTGGCCTGGATTACCCTTGGCCGCTTCTGCGATCAATTGACCGCATCTGCGGTCGCGCTTCAACGGTCCTAGAACCGCAGATGCGTTTATGACAGAAGTAGCAACTTCAGCTATTCTTCAATTTTTCTACTTTGCTCGAACCTCGGTCGTTTGACGCTCGGGGCTCCCGAGCCCCGCCCAAATATACCGACAAGTCTGAAATCACGAGGCAGACCTACTCGAACCTTCAGAACACCCAAAGCAACGCTAAATCTTGAAATCACCCCCTAAAACCAAATGAATCAAACTATTGAACTTCAAGTTCTTAATTCTCTTCTAACGGGTCAAAACGCCCTTAGACTACTCGGATTGGCACCAAGTTTTACGGGAAAGTCTTAAACAACATTACGGACCTGTACCAAGCTTCGGAACCACAATCCGAGTCCGATACCTAGGGAATCAATGATTACTTAGTTTCTTTAATTCTTTAAAACTTTGATTTAACAATTTTAAATAAAAATTCATTACTCGGGCTAGGGACCTCGGAATTGGATTCCGGTCATACGCTCAGGTCCCATATTTTCCCACGGACCCTTTGAAATTATCAAATCACGAATCCAGGTCTATTTTCTTAAAAAGTTGACCAAAGTCAAACTTGGTCTTTTAAGAAGATCTTAAAGAAGTAAATGTACATAATTTTACTCAAACTCTCCCAACACCCGAACCAACCGTCCCCGCAAGTTATAAATTAGTTAAAGCAAGTATGGGAGGCTTTATTTAGGGGAACGCGGTTCTAAAAGATAAAATGATCGGTCAGGTCGTTACACTTAATCAATAATCAACAGTCAACAACTCAAACCTATAATCAATCATGATTTTCTATTAAATCCATCACCCATATCTCATGAACTTAGGGTGTGTTTGGTATGGCGAAAAATATTTTTCGTAAAATATATTTTTCAAGAAAATATTTTCTTGGAAAATAAGTAGTAATCTTATTCATTTTCTCGTGTTTGGTACATAAATTAAGAAAAATGACTTCTCAAGAGTATTCATAATAATTTAGATATAATAAACATGAAGTCGTAAACTTCCAAACCAACAACTTTCCGGACCCACAAATTTCATAAACTTTCGAACCGCTAAACTTTCAAAATAGCGAAATTTTGAACTCGTAAACTTTATAATTTCTAAACCCGTAAACTTCCAAACACATAAACCTCCGAACTCATAATTTTGGAACTTGTAAAATTTTGAGCCTTTAAAACG